>JARYHS010006851.1:916903-960457 GCA_031002005.1 Vandiemenella viatica
AACAATCCGTCGTCTTAATGTGATACTGTATACAGGTAAAGTGGTACACAAATATGTTTTTATCCCCAAATCGTAAAAAACAAAGGTCCAGTTTTGCGATTTTCCATTTAACCAACAAATGGCAACCACATACTGAAAGGTTTTGGTGTATATTTGTAAGTTAAATGTTTTGTTCTATATCTCTCAAATAGCTACTACAAATAGAGATAAGTAAGTTCAACTAACACATTTAGTCCAGTAACGGGGTCGTAAAAAGGGGTTGTCACTTGCATCACATCACGTAGAAGATTTTTTTTCTTATCTTGTATATATTGGTGTGAGTATGCAGAAACCAAGTTTTCGACCTCCAACACCCTCGGCACAATTTTCTGTGGCCAAAAAACATCAAAATTTGGGTACTTTTTTCAGTTTTTCGTCTATAACTCCTTCCTGATAAGTCCTATCAAGAAATATTTTATTTTCAATTTGAAAGATGATAAAATTTCCTACAACTTTCGTACTACAAACTTTTTTCTAAACTCAAAACTAAGCGAGCTACAGTTCTTTGAAAATCAGCCAAATTTCACACTTTTCCTAAAAGTTGGGTTTTTACCTACTTTGCAGCTCAAAATGACCTGAAACCCCTGTATATATAACCGATATATATGTATTTCTGTATGACATAGTATATATATGTACTATACTTTGATTACTGATGGTCCATTCAATAATCATATAGCCTTGCTGGCCGGGAGATCCCGAAGGATTATTCGGCCGTCAGGTGACAGTGTTATGGATAGGCCGCGCAGTGCGCTTCTTGTGGCTATCTAACCTGACCAAGTACTAGTACCGCATATAGGGAACCTACAACTTAAGGTGGAATTAAAACCACAGAATCGTTCTGGCTTTCTCCATATTACACAGCAAGCTGTGGCAGAGGTAAAGGTCGGGTTAATGGCCTTTGAAAATTACTGCTGAGAACGGGATTTCGATCTTCAGTCAGATACCTTAACCACTGAGCTACCATTTCGTTCTATTACCTGATGGTATTTGTACCAGTTTGAAAAACGGATTTGCAAAACTGAAAACATAATGTTATGGCACAAAGTTTATTTATGCAGTCAAAATTAAGTCATAATAAGTCAAAAATTAGTCATAAATCCATTTATTTTCCGTTTTAATGGATTGAAACAATGTGTTCCATTTGAATTTGTTCCGTACAACAATGGAAAAAAATTGTCGCTATATGAAGCATTTAAATCTTCTAAAGATACAACACCCAACACAAAAATTTTTGCAATGCATGGATGATTCCTCCTGCATAAGGTTATGTGGCATAGTAGTAAATACATTGGCTGCTTCTGTGGAAAATATGAAGCCTATTTTACAACGAACTATAGATCCAACATCACAGTTATATTTGACGGATACCGAAGTTATGCTGCGCAGAGAGGAATAAAGTCATCTGAAATGATTTGTAGTTTGAAAACATCAGATACTTCAGCAGGCCTCATTTTCAGTGAGGAAACAAGTGCTACAGTGACGCAGCAAATGAGAGCAGCAAGAACTGTGTATTGTTGATACTAATGCAAAAACTTAAAAAGGAGGCATCCAAGATCAACAGGCAAAACAAGATGCTGCTGGATTGATCGTTGACGCAGCAATTTCCCAAGCAGCAAAATTCGACAGTGTGATGATTCTAAGTGAGTATATTGGCTTTCTCATTTTGCTAATGGGCTTTGGTACCACGAGTTTGAACCCACACACATCCTCTTCATCCATGCATTTGATGGATGTGATACAATATCAGCATATTTCGGCTATGGGAAAGAAAACTTCTTCTGCATGATTCAATACCAACCATATCTGAAAATAACATGCATGCTAACTTCTCAGAACTCTAGCCTCCAGAGAACATTTGGAGAACACGCAGGGGAACAGATCATCTTGGAACGGTACGGAAAAATTGCTTGTGGAACATTCGAAGGCTCAGATATAAAATGATTAAGAAATCTGCCCAAAAAATGCATTCAGACTAGCACGGTTGCCACCAAAATCAGATGCGGCAACGTTTCACTCAATATGCCCGTACCACCAAGTAAAAGTTGGTTGGGTCGAGAAACGTACCCATTGCCGTGAGGATGAAGGAAAGGCTCGTCCAGTCTTATTACAGTTACAATAATAAATGCATTCAGGAGGACGTCGGTTCGAATTCCCGTCCAAGCATCCAGATTTGGGTTTTCCATGGTTTCCTCAAATCACTCCAGTCGAATGCCGGGATGCTTCCTTCAAAAGGCCATGGCCGAAATCCTTCACGTTCCTTGTCCCCAGTCCCATCGTGCCACTAATGAACTCGACGTCAACGAGGCGTAAAGTCATAAAAAAAAACAATAATAAAAGACGATGCACTTGAGTTTACTTCGAAGGTTGTATCATATTCCTTCCAGAAACCTTGTACTCCTCCATGCAGCTGTCGCTAATCAGGACTGCATTGTTCAGCTGCTTACAAAAATTGCTCTCGCCTGCCTCGTGAAAGCGTTCCTGCAATGTAGTAGATGAAGGAGAGGAAGACTTCTTCGACCTCGAGGAAGCTGTTCCTGATGCAATGGATGAAAGAGACAGAATTCATTGATAAGCCGGGACAATCCAAACGGAAAAGAAATTTATTTATGACCATTTTTTTAACTTATTTCGAAGTTATTATGACTTAATAACTTTGCGTCATAACATTATGCATTGTTGTTCACTCTATTATCTTCAGTAATAGAGCGATCTGGTAGCTCAAGGCGTCTGATTGGAGATCGAAATCCCGGTCTCAGCAATGATTTTCAAAGGCCATTGACCCGATCTTTACCTCTGCCACAGCTTGCTGTGTAATATGAAGTAAGCCAGAACGATTCTGTGGTTTAGATTCCACCTTAAGCTGTAGGTTCCCTATATGCGGTACTAGTACTTGGTCAGGTTAGATTGCCACAAGAAGCGCACTGCGCGGCCTATCCATAACACTGTAACCTGGCGGCCGAACAATCCTTCGGGATCTCCCGGCCAACAATGCTATATGAGTATTGAATGGACCATCAGTAATCAAAGTATAGTACATATATATACTATGTCATACAGAAATACATATATATCGGTTATATATACAGGGGTTTCAGGTCATTTTGAGCTGCAAAGTAGGTAAAAACCCAACTTTTAGGAAAAGTGTGAAATTTGGCTGATTTTCAAAGAACTGTAGCTCGCTTAGTTTTGAGTTTAGAAAAATGTTTGTAGTACGAAAGTTGTAGGAAATTTTATCATCTTTCAAATTGAAAATAGAATATTTCTTGATAGGACTTATCAGGAAGGAGTTATAGACGAAAAACTGAAAAAAGTACCCAAATTTTGATGTTTTTTGGCCACAGAAAATTGTGCCGAGGGTGTTGGAGGTCGAAAACTTGGTTTCTGCATACTCTCCCCAATATATACAAGATAAGAAAAAAAATCTTCTACGTGATGTGATGCAAGTGAGAACTACCCCGTTACTGGACTAATTTAATTGTACTTTGTTCTTGTGCTCAGTTTGGAAGGTACTTGGAACTTACTCATGGTGGCACTCAAATCTACATGAATCGGCATTGCTGGCCACGGCACACACCCATTGTTTGCAGATAGCATTCTCGTATGTCAATTGGCGCTTATTGTAATAATTTTTTCGGAGACCTCAAACAGTATTTATGTGACTGGATTACCATCCAGTAATCTTGGATTCAGTGGTTATTTAAAATGCGCACAGTTGTTTTTTTCTGTTCTATTAATCACTTTTTTCTTGATTTCTACTAGCAATGAATTCAGATTTCTTTGCTGCCCCAAACAAGAAACTATTTCTGCAAATACAGTTGAATGTTAAACGTGCACAAATTGACTTCAAAGGGAAGTATGAATCGATCATAATATTCAAGTATACAATATAGTTTGTAAGTGCTGACGGCAACAGTAATCCTGTAGAGAATTTAACGATATTTGGAAGTATGCCTGGTGATACTATCAACTGAATTTTATAAAATTCATGTGCCAAGTATTGAATTAAGTTACCTTAAAGACATTCTTGTTTGAGGAGAACACAGGCAAGCAGAGTGAAGAAAACAGTCAGTCAGACATGGAGGAGCTTATACGAGTGGAGCGATAATTCATTACAATAATACTTAGAATAAAACATTGCTGTGATTAAAGTTGATATTATCTTATCCCTACCTACCAGACATTATCAACAAATCATATATATTTGATGAAAGGAAACATCCTGCGATATTTATTAAGCTCTGAGGTCAAAATTGTACCCACCTACTAAACAACGTTCAATGTAATTACACAGTTTTTAACAGGCAGATTAATATATCAAGTATGCAACTGTCAGCAATTAATATTCTCCATATTTCTTTGTATGTTTTGTCCACACAGAGCAACAGTCAACTGCTCACGAGTTAGTTTAGTCTCACTCGTCGGCTGTTTCTGTCCACGCAATATTGCATATTGTCCTCTGTGCTAACCACGCCCTGTCGCATGGTCTCATTATATGTTTCCTTTTTTTGATGCTGCTATTTTATTGGGATAGTGAATATATCAGTACCATAATAGCTTTCCATATGTACACTTCTTGTTTATTTTAGCTACCATCTGAGCTGAAATCCTATACTTCTTAGGTTGTTCTGAACATATTATGGATTTGAAAAAAGTGTATATTTAGAAAGAGGAAAGCTGTGTTTCCTTTCTGTTTTTACTTATGGCTTTATTCCTCATCAACGTTGAGGTCATTTATATAGGTGGGACAGCTGTATTAATATAGCAGACATCTTTTAGGATTATGGAAGAGCGAATTTCAATGCATCACATGTAACACAAAGTCAAGCTGTATATGCTATTTTCTAGTGATGATTCCAGAAGAAACATATATTTCTATAAGCAACTTCATATGAAACTTCAACCATCATTCATCTGTGATTTCTCTTAGCTTTAGAAATAGCTCCTAATACATTAGTGCTATATTTACTACGAATGCAATACAGGAGGATAAGTGTGGTGTTTGAGATGCAGTCGTTGTGATTCTAAAATCACTCACTTCCTGCCTGTAGCGTCTCTGTTGATGACACGTCTCTAAATCTAGTCTACATTGGAAAAAGCAAATATAGGCCGGCCTTGATGACTGATTATTTAATCCGCTTCTTACCGATATTTATTCATCACCTTGTGAGAGGTAGCTCACGAGCGTTTGAGGCATGTTTGACACATATCAGCATATAAAAAAATATAATTTTCTTTGGACTCTGAGTAAAATGATACAAATGGCCAGTCAGAGAAAATATTTGGCTGTCTGTTTACCCAGGTTTCATGGATCAACAGAAAGTATGTATTGAATGATATTATCGTTTCAGGATTCACGTGTTGTTATTTATGTTATTTGCTACAAGCTTCCTGTGTAAGTAAGTAAACATGATTATCTTGCCAGACAATTGCCCCCATATTTAGTCCATTTATTCTAAATTAGGCAAGAGTATATTTAGAACCGAAAATTTTGTACAAATGTCACAGCAATGAAGGGCACTCTACTTGAATAGAAATTAAGATGTAGACAAAGGGAACAGGTTTTATTGTTTTTGTTTATGGTTTTACAGGGGCCTAGAGTAAAATATATATATATATTTATTTATTTAAATATCTGAAAACATACAGACTTGAGGCAAGTTTGTTTTGAAACAGGTTTGGTGTCTAGTACGGTTTTTATCATCATTTTCAATAGCTTCAGTATTTATTTAAAATTCTGTCCTGCCGCAATTACACATGGTACATTTTATGTTCTCATTTGAAGGCAGCTATGACATCATTCCTAAAGAATGTGCAGTTAATTTCAAGTATTTTTTTTAACAACTTCTGTACTATTATTTTTCTGAAATAAACTCCAAATTTTTGTTGACTACCAATACTGCATAAAATTATGGAAACTTAACCACGTGAGCCTTTTGTCAGTGTGAAACATAATATAATTTGTTTCTTGCGCCACAAAAACAAAGAAGAAAGATCTCCAAATTACAATACTTTTGTGCTTGGAGAGTAACAAAGAAATTTCACCAATTAGCTTCTAATTGTGAATAAAAAAAGATTTTTTTCACTTGCTCAAAATATATTTATCTCTGATACAGCAGTATTTCAGGATGAGTCAGAAATGTTATTTACTTAATCAATATGACCTTATTTTATGTTAGTGATCAGTTTTTTCTGTGTACATCATAATCTAGTTAATAACACTTCTACCACACAAACAAATAATTTTCTTGTACATTTTCTGATGCTTTATACAAGAATTAGTTTCCTCCAACTTTAAATGTGAGAATGATTTCTCACCATGTTTTATCAGTCACTAGGTATACCACTGCAGATAAAAACATTGGATCAAAGAGCTGGATATCCTGTTCTAAAAAAATGTGTTAAATGGCTGCTTAAAAACATAAACAAATCTTCACTTTATCTATAATAAATGGGCTTACAAAAGTCTGTAAACATTCAAGTTGTATACATAAGGCCTTATTTTAATGTATGTGAGTGTGTAGTTGTGAGTTTCTGCGATGGCGCATTTTTAGACACCTTCAAAACAATAACTCTGTAAAGTTTTCTTGTATATAGCAGAAACAAACACAAGCTCATTGCACATTAAAATACATCAAAATGTATATCATATTGCTTTTGAAAATGGGAATTAGTTTTTGAAATGCGTACCGCACAGTGTAAATAAAACATCATTACAGGTAACTGTGTTGCAGTGGATTATTTGCTTATATATATAAAGTTTTGTGTATTAATGATTATTCTGCTCAGGAGTGGGCAGAAAAATATCCATTGCACGAAAAATAATAGTAGGATTTCCAATACAGTCTACAAAAGGGTCCATCCTGGTTAATACACTCACTCACATGCAATAATGCTGCCAAATATGTCTACTGCAATGTACAACATATACCACAATTAATCAATTACCCATATCTTTAAACTATGGTGACTACACAGACGGAAAAAAAAATCCCAACACCAAGAAAGACTTGTGTTAGATAAACGAAATTTGGTAGGCGTGTTTATACATCTGAAAGATGACATCGATTCAAATTTCGCGCTTCGCGCATAAGTGTGGCGCTAGTAGCGCTACTCAGAGCTTGCAAATCAGGTTTGCTTTAAATACGCGCTGTAAAGTTTGTGAACGTTATTTACCGCTGAGATTTGACATAGTGAGTTGATGTTAGCCAAGAATGCCTTTAAGAAGACGAAGAAGCCATTATCAACAGCTCACCGAGTTTGAACGAGGTCGTGTAATAGGGCTACGAGAAGGTGGATTTTCTTTTCGCGATATTGCAGAAAGACTTGGCCGGAATGTATCCACTGTGCATGATTGTTGGGTGCAGTGGTCAAGGGATGGTACTGCCTCAAGAAGACCGGGTTCCGGGAGGCCACGTGGCACTACTGAGAGGGAAGACCGCCGTATTCGGCGTACAGCTGTGGCGCATCGTACTGCGTCTGCGGCAGAAATTCGAGCTGCAGTTGGTACCACAGTGACACAACGAACTGTTAGAAATCGGTTACTTCAAGGACAGCTCCGAGCCAGGCGCCCTGTAGCGTGCATTCCACTGACTACAAGCCATCGCCGTTTGCGACTCCAGTGGTGTCAAGCCAGAGCTCATTGGAGGACGGAGTGGAGATCTGTTGTGTTTTCTGATGAAAGCAGGTTCTGCCTTGGTGCCAGTGATGGCCGAGTGTTGGTCAGAAGGAGGCCAGGGGAACGCCTGCAACCAAACTGTCTGCGGCCTAGACACACTGGACCTACACCTGGAGTCATGGTCTGGGGAGCAATTTCCTATGACAGCAGGAGCACTCTTGTGGTTATATCAAACACACTGACTGCAAATTTGTACGTCAGTCTGGTAATTCAACCTGTAGTGCTGCCATTCATGAACAGCATTCAAGGGGGAGTTTTTCAACAGGATAACGCTCGCCCTCATACCGCTGTTGTCTCGCAACGTGCTCTACAGAGTGTCGACATGTTACCTTGGCCTGCGAGATCACCAGATCTGTCTCCAATTGAACACGTATGGGATATCATTGGACGACAACTCCAGCATCATCCACAGCCAGCACTGACCGTCCCAGTATTGACAGCACAAGTACAACAAGCATGGAACTCCATACCACAAAGTGACATTCGAAACCTGTATGACACAATGCATTCACGTTTGCAGGCTTGCATTCAAAATTCTGGAGGTTACACCGGCTATTAATTTAACAGTATTTCACATTTGAAATGCATTTTCTTCAGCTTAAATTAACCTGTGATCTTGAAAATTTAATCAATTAAACATGTTAACTTGACAAATGCATTGTCCAAATTTCATTACTCTACAATAATTTTTTCTTGGTGTTGGGATTTTTTTTTCCGTCTGTGTATGTGATCTTGCAAAAGCATTTGACTGTGTAAATCATGAATTACGTTGGAAGAAAATGGAATACTTTGGTATTTATGGAACCACAGGTAAATGGTTTAAATCATACATGGAAAATCGAATGCAAAAAGTTTCCATTTTTGATCCTAAAATAAGTAAAGATGCTTCATCAAACTGGGAGAAAAAATATGGAATTCCATAAGGTTCTGTCCTAGGACCCCTCCTCTTCTTGTTGTACATCAATGACCTTCCTGGAAACTTATCTGTGTTTGATTGCAGATGACACTAACCTGACTGAGAGAAAAACACCAAAGAGCAATCTAGAATTTAATGTAAATGAAGTACTTAGTGAAATAGCAAACTGGTTTAAGGCAAATTCATTAATATTGAATTTGGAAAAAACACATTATGTTAAGTTTAAAACAAAAAATTATGCACAGGCAGATTTACAAGTAAGGTATAAAAATAACAAAATATTAGAAACAAAGAGTTTAAAATAGGTGAGAAACTCTGTTGGCACGAACATATCACTTCACTACTGAAGAAGTTATGTAGTGCCACCTTTGCAATTCGAACACTTTCGCTAACAGCAGATATAAAGTTAACTAAACGTGTACTCCTCATATTTTCGTTCAATGATGTCATATGGCATAATTTTTTTTGGCAAAACTCTTCACAAATTATTCATAGCACAGAAAAGAGCTATTATAATGTTTTGTACGGTAAAACCAAGAACTTCTTGCAGATAAATTTAAAAAAAAACTCAATATTCTTCCGATGACTTCTCAGTATATATATTCTCTCATGTGCTTTGTCATAGATCATTTTAACCTAATTCACAGGTACACAATTTCAATACAAGAAACAGAAATAACTTCCAAAAAACACAAACATCTCTGTCATTAGTACAAAGAGGAGTTAATTATTATGGTATACATCTGTTTACTAATCTTCCCAAGAGTTTAAAACAATTGCAGATAGTAAAGATGTATTTAAATAAATAAAAAAAAAAACGGAGATTATCTACTCCATTCAAGAATTTGGACAAAATCAATAATTGTATTCAATATGACTTTTGCAAAATTCAGTTGTAAAAATTAATGTTTATTGCTATTCTCTTCATTTGCTTTTGTAACATGTAATTGTTTTTACTATGATTATGACTCGTATGTATGTGTATTAACCATGACTTGTTTCACAGAGGTCCTTCCTCAGCAGGCATCCATGAAAAAAGATTCATATTTAAAATAAAAAAATATTCACACTAAGGTGATCATAGAATAAATTGCAGTATGATATCATATGAAACAACATACCATAGAATCTAAAAGACCAACCAGTGAGACAGCTCAGAGTTGGTCTTGGTATGTAGTTAATGTAGATTTTAAACGTTAATAATAAATTAAACCAAGGCTCCAACAGACTCGACAAGTTGTATCCAGTGAACTCATCATTGAAAACACAGTTCTGTTCATTAATCTCACTACCTTTACTAATATTCAATTTAATTGGATGCAGCGCTTGTTCTGGTGGCAATTTCCCTACTTACTTATTTTACCATTTCTATTTACACTCTACTAATTTCAACTTTGAATTATTTTAGCATAAATAGATATGTATTGTAAATTATTAATTCTATTGATAATTTAAACCAATCCCTTACCCCTAAGTTGCGTGAGGAAATCTTCACATACCCTTTTGATTTAAAATGAGTACCAGCTTGTGGTTATGGCCTTCTTTCCCCTTGTCCTTATTTCAATATCTTTCCACACCTCATAACCAGTATACTCCTTGTATACTCCCATGACTCTCTTCACTCTAGTCCTGCCAGCAATTTGAGAACATGATAACATCAGAATACACATCAATACTTAATGATAAAATCCTCTTGTTATTTTCACAGACAAACTTGTGAAAAAAAGAGAAAATATCACACTTTGCCACAGCGTATATTTTTATTTTTTATTTTAAAAAATAGGTCAGACTGAATAAAATGCTTGTTTCGAGCCTGGCAGAGACTGCAGCTGTTCAATTCAGCGCCCTCACCCCCCATGCCAGCTGTCTCCTTCCATACTCACACAGAAAGGGATGGAATCCTTTAACCGCTGACAAAACGCGCGGAACAGATGTTAAATATATTTATAGTGCGAAATAGTAACTTGAAGCCTATATCTCTGGCCAGTGGCAAAAAATATTTGAAAATAGGTGTTATTTTATACCGCTGTCACTCTGTAGGGAAACAGACACAAATAAAGTTTGCACTTCGTTTTTAAGATTAAGTGAATGCAATATATTTTTAATAATCTCTTACAGAGTTAGGATGTCGCAAATATCGCTTTTATGTTTTTAAACCAAACAAAAGTTACAAAAATACAGGTCAAGTTGGTAATCCAACCAGGTCGGATCAAGCAGTCACGACCTTCCATCTGTTTGCTAACCTTGTTCAGTGCCGAGATCGTCTCTTTCCGTGCTTAAATCTCATAAAAAGGTAAACTTAACTCTCATTTAATAGCTAACACACGTATCAAAAACTAAGGCCATCATCTGTGATGGTAGTTGGAATTTATTCTGGAAAAGCTTATAAGGAAAAACTAATAAGAATCATTTTTAATTATATCTTTCGTGAAATGAGCACCTTACTCTGGTTAGATTATCAGAGTATTCGGTTAGGATTTTATTTAAATAAATGCATTTATCTTCAAATGATGGAGACTATAATTTCGAAATTGGATAACTGTTATTTATTTGACTGATATATTTCGCGTTTAAGTACGTTTCGTGTGACCTTTCTCTTGGTTTTTTTTTTTTTTTTTTTTTTTTTTTTTTTTTTTTTTTTTTTAAACTTCATTGTTTCTTTACTAATGCCAAAAAATTCATAGGTTATGCTTTAACCTAATTCGTGAAACTGACACAGATAATATAGCGTAAACATCGAATACCCTTCTCCTTACATGAATTTCTGCATCTAGTTGTCGTAAATAAATAAAATGCAACTTGGAGGAATGATTGTAACTTTATAGTGGCTGTTGATTCGCCAGTGATTGCTGTGCCGTGACTGTACTCTAGCCAATAGCTATCGATGACGCCCGCAGTCTCCAGACGACGCATTTCATATAAGAGGATAATGAACGTAAATGGAACATACGTGGTGACCTCAAAATTATTGCCCTAATATTCGGTATACAACGAGGCTACACTAAATAAAGATGTTTCATACATGGAGGAAGGAAAAAAATGGAGGAGAAGTGACGTTAAATTGGTGAAGCAGGCTCGCGCATGCGCAGTGGCGGCAGCGGTGATATTGCGCTTCCAAACAATTGCGATGTTCCCAGTATATCCCGAAAACTAAGCAAGATATCGAAAATTTTTATTCTTTATTTTCGATTTGTCTCGTCGTGTTACATAAGAATCGATCATTAAATTTGACTTTTGCGAAATTTTTCTTCTCCATTTCAACCTCACTTTTGATACAGTAAATATCTAGAACTAGGTGAGATATCGAAAAAATTTATTCTTTATTTTTCATTTGCCTCGTCTTTTTAAATAAGAATCCATCATCAAATTTGACTTTGACCAATGTTTTCTTCTGAATTTCAACCAAACCCATTTCACATTTGGGACGGAATATCTCGAAAACTAAGCAGGATATCAAAAAATTTTATTCTTCATTTTTTATTTGTCATATCGAGTTACATAATAATCCATCACCAGATTGCGGCGTCACCTTTATGCTTGAGTCCCCTTGAGGTTTTTGTACATATTCCCCGTGTCTGTATGGAAGCGGCCATGCCCCCTCCACTCCGGCCATGTCCCCCCACTCCTCCTCACCCTGCTTCACTTCAATGCGTGGTGAAGGTCTCTTGCGTCGTCTCCATATATTTCCTTCCTCCATGGTTTCATATGCGAGTGGAACAGTTGTGACAGATATTCTTATTATATGAAAAAGTATTGCCTCGTCGAAAATGGAAACAGTGAGAAAAAAAAACTGTCATCGCAAGAAACTTGTAGTTAGTGTAGATGTGCTTCTTCCCCAACTTCACGTCAAATCAGACTTAATGGAGCAATTCGTTAAGGCCATGGATGAAACTAGAAGAGGATTTATGTACCACTTAAACAAATTCCCTCTTCTTACAGCAGCAAAGGTAAAGAAAAATCTATCCCCCAACGCAGACAAATTCGAAACGCTCCAAAATTTGAAGAAACCCTGACGAGTATGGAAATGTTTGAAAAATGTCAGCAATAATTTTCTAGGAAAATTAATAGCTTATAACTATACAGAATTGGTAAATGAGATTGGTTGCTGCATACAAAAAATTGGAATGCAATATGTCGGTGAAGGTGCATTTTCTGCACTCTCACATGGATTAGTTCCCCAAACGCGGCAGTGAAGTGTATGATGAACATAGTGAAAGGTTCCACAAGGACATCATGACTGGAAAAGTCGATACCTGCAGTGCTGGCTGATTATTGCTTCAATATTATAAAGGATTGAAAAGATATTCACCATAAAAAAGAAGGAATAAGGCAATAAATAATAGGAAAAAAAAACAACACATTTTTGTCTGTTGTTTTTTATTTTTTAAATGTACAATTATTAATGTATTTAGTAGTTCCTATTGATTTAAATATGTTTTCAGTAACTTTTGGAATTACTAGAGTTTAAGGTTTTAAATAAATACAAAATATCTCTAATTAAAATTCCAGTCTCTAAAAACACTGTGCCTGAGATATCTTAAAGTATATGTGAGTTAATTTATATATCAATCAGAACAAACAACTGCAGAAATAAATGGTTTTTGTTTTGGTAGAGCAGAGAGTTCTGTACCCATCTCCTGCAGCCATAGTACCCAGAATGACGGTGCAGCACCTATGAAGCCAGCCACGCGTAGCTGAGCCGTGCGCTCTTCTGGTCGCAGCCTACAGTTGTATACGTGGTGTTAGTTTCGTCAGGACATGTGTGGTTCATCAGTAAACTAGTCGTCAGCCTAACAGTAATTTTGAAATTCAACTTTTCTTGTTTATTCTGTAATTTATCCTCTTGTGATTAATACCAGTACCACACGAGGTGGTATATTGATACATTGTGGCCGAAGATGTGGTATTTAAACGTGAGCGACAAATCTGTGTTTGGACATATCTGAAACCCATGTGTAATTCCTGAAACCGCTAAAGCATGGTGCCATTAGACACACTAAATTCACCTAAAATATCGATATCAGGCAGCCGAAGAAATACAAATACAGTTGACAAAGATGGTACTTACAGAGCTGCGTAATCTATCAACGCGTACTGCAAGAGAAAACAAGACGCGGACTTAAAGAAAGAATTATGCAGAAAATCGTCCACAATAATACAGCTGCACGAATTCACTTGCTGAAATGAAGTATTTGTCTGTACCAGGGATTTGCTAACTTCCACTCAACAAAAAATAGTTCTCTAGAACAGCAAAAATAGTTTACAACCTGAAGATTCAAGAAACATTTAACTATCATTTTTCCTGTCCTCATATCAACCACGCTTGGCAGCATTAGTATCCACTGCAAGCTCACTCACCTCGAGAGCTATTGGCTGAGGAACGGTGACGTCACGCTAGCTGTCGCTCAAAAGATATATTATTAGAAGAAATTCGTGGTTATGTCCACAATTTAATAGCTAAGCAACCGCTACCTAATTAATTGTTATAATACATTCATTAAGTTTGCTTTTCGTAACACTTCATAGTTATTTTTTTTATTTATTTATAAGGCTTTCGGCCTTATCAGCCACACAGCCAAGTTATTTGCGTTTTATTACAATTCCCATTCCATTACTTTACAGTTCTATTTACATAGTTTAACAATTAGCATTTCATTTCCTTTACAGTTTTAAAAATACATAATTTATATTACAGTTCTATACACAACAGTTTAAATTGTATTACATTTTACATTTCCACTCTTTTACAGTTCTATATCTATCTGTTTACTTCTTGGTGTTACACTATAAGTCGACATGTAATCACTTACTTTACTATATTGTAAATGTACAACCTTGTTCCAGTCGTTTCCTGTTGGATTTTCTATTTGTCTAAAATCTATAATTGGATATTTCCCTCCTTAAAGAAGGTCATTATTATTTTGAGTATTTCGTATTTATTTGAGGCGATCAGGATGGAAGTGTTGGTTAGGAGAGGAATGTTACATTTTCCGAGTTCTTTTAGCATTATGTCCTGAATGTGGGCGTATATCTTGCATGAGAAGAGAAGATGGTTTTTATCCCCTACTGCCTGATCAACACAATCGCATAGTGGGTTGTCTCTCAATCCTATCCGCTTTAAGTGGCTGGGAAAGTTGCCATGATGAAATCTGCTCCTGATGATGCTGGTTAAGTGGCGTCTGTTTACTTTCCAGTTGTGGAACCACTGGAAGGGATGACTGGTTGGATGCGGCCGTAAAAAGCACCTTTCCGTTTCATCGAGTTGTTTCAATCTGTCATATTTTCTTCGCTCCCTATTTAATCCCATGCAGGAATGCGGATAGAGGGAGTGTTAGTTCTATTCTTTGTCCGTTTGAGATGGCTTCTTTGGCAAATCTGTCTACATATTCGTTGTATTTGATCCCTTTGTGTGAGGGTACCCATATAATCCTTGTTTTCATCCCTAGGTTGTTGCTGAGGTGTATTTCGTGAAGTATTTTTACTAGCAAGGTTGCCATCTTATAGTTCCACTTGGGTTCTGAAATGCTCTTGATAACGCTCAAAGAGTCGGCTATTATAACCACCTCTTTTGGTCCCCTGGTCCAGCCATCTTATGCTTCCGCTTCTGCTGAATATATTGGAGTTTGCGGTGGTAAAGAATGTAATGTTTGTTGCTGTGTTCTGGGGCCTACTCGATCCCCGGAGTTGTTTTTGGATCCGTCTGTATATATGTAGATTGTGTTTGTTTCCGAGTTGTCTAGCAGGGCCCTCAGGGGATAGTTAAACAAATATCGATAAACTATAGCGCTGAAGAAACATGGAACTGCTTTTTAGTAACATGTCGCTAATAAAAGCAACATAATAAAACCTAAATTACTCATGGTCTCTGCTGTAATCACGAATGCTAATTGTCACTCCGTCCGAGACTAAGTTTTAATTTAATTAAGTGGCTGCTTGACCAAAGGTTATACCTTACAGTTTATTTGCTTTTTACGTATTTTACTGACCAATTTCGTTAATGGTATATATTCATGTTCGCTATATGTGAGTTATTAAGTTATTTAAAGTGGATATCAGACAAAATATTTTACCGAATCGAGTATTCTGGCAATTAATTTCTTCGGAGTTGCTCAACAATTTGCTAATCTGGAATCTGCATTCTCTGACACTTACAGAGATTATGGCCAATGATTACATTATGAATGATTACCCAGCCTCTATAATAAAAAAAATAAATTTAAAAAAAACCGACGTGATGCTTTAGAAGCAATTGCGCATACCTTCAAACAGAATTTCGTCAAATCTTTTTTTCAGGGTCTAGTACAAGTCAAGTTCTAGTCCTCCGATCACGACCTCTGAAACCATTATACGATAGTGCGATGGACTGTGTCCGTGTTTGATAGTCTATTAATACTTCTTAGTTCTTCAGTCTCAAGAGATTTTATTCAGCCTAAGGATGAATTACTGTTCAAGTTCATTTTTGGAATTATCACGTCAACCTGTCATATTCTTTGACCCTAAAAACTAGAACAATTCTAGAGCCGCGACGATACGCAAAACACGGTCACGGTCTTGCACTAGTTTGAAAATAAATAATAATTCTGCAAGTCCTACGACTGAGAAGACAGATTATACTTTGCTCTTTTGGTCAATGTTTATTGTTCTCGCTTTCTAATAACTGCGATTTGTCCAAAGCGCGAACCTTTCATAATACAACTGTCATAGAAGAAAAATGGTCCGTATCCGTAGGGGTTTATTACGCCAATTTTGAAAATCTCAACTAACACAGCATAAATATCCTCATCTCACAGCTGTCCTGATTGGTTGCTGCACGGATGGATACACAAACACACGAGGTCGCGATTAAGCCAAACTTCGCACTAAATTTTACAATGGAAACGTAATACTTAGCGTACCAACCACAAGGGCGAGTTCCATGGGCAAACACCTTAGTGTTACACCAGATGAAGCCCCCCCCCCACCAGGCGTTAAGAATTAAAGATGATAGAAATAATAATAATAACATGAATAAAGTGATTAACATGTGAACAGGAAAGTTGCTAACCGAGCTTTCGCTCCGTAGCAATTAAAAACAATTTCCCAGTCCGTGACACTGCAAATCCTGCTGATAAAGGCGTTACCTACAGGTGGCTGATTAAATGACACCAGTGGTATGCTGGCTATGGAAGAAACGAAAAATAAAAACAAATTCTCAAGTCCTAACACATTAAGCAGCACCGTGTATGGGGATTCCGCGATAGTCTGGCCGCTGCAATTTGATGACGGTACAATTCTAGAATTAAAGTACACATTTTTTATATGTCGCTTAGTTCTCCACATATTCTATCTCAAATGTGAGTGGTTAGGTTTAGATGCGCCCTGCACCAAAAAAAAAAAAAAAATGATGATTGGATCATATATAACACGACGAGACAAATCGAAAATGAAGATAAATTTTAGGGATTTCTCGATTTGTTCTCGTCTGAAAATTGAGGTGGTTAGTTGAGATCTGGCCTGGACCAATAACTTCACGCTGAAATTGCGCATTGGATGTTTTGTTTTCATACTACTGGTTGTGTTTACGTTGAATTTGCGGCCTAGGCGAGAAGAAAACCGTCGCCAAAGGCACAAGGAACTTTAACTAATTTTCGATAGTCAGTATCTCGAGAACTAAGCGGGATATCAGACAATTTTTATTCTTTTCTAACGATTTATCTCGACGAGTTACATAAGAATCCGTCATCAAATTTTGGCACCACTGTTGTGACAGGGCTGCTTTGATGGTGATACTCGTAGGACTATTTTCATCCGCATTAAGTGATCACTGCAGGAACACAATGATAGCTGAAGTGATGTAAATATAAAATAAAAAACATCGTATCTTCACACCTAATACTGTACCACAAAAAATAGTTATTATTCTGGTCCAGAATGAATTCCAAACAGGCCATAACTTTCAGTTATATCGCAGCTTGTGGTTATCTTCCTGATAAAGCTCGTAGCGAAAACTATGGGCAGTGTTCAACTTAGAGCTAAAGAATTCCCTTTTTTCTAGTACAAGAATATCCACCAGAGGAACGGAATATAGTAGTGCCACTGCAATAATGTTTCCAGAACAGATTAAAAATTGAATAATTGCCTGAGCTTAAAATAACACGATAATAATAATTATTGTATCATCTCCCACTAAAAATTTTATTATAAAAATATATATATATATATGTGTGTGTGTGTGCTGTAAAGGTGTGCTGTGGTGTTTGTCAAACATTGTTTCATTTATCGCCTAGTGACCATGGAGAACGCATCAAGTGACAACAGCAGGAATGATAATTGGCTGAGTGGACATAGTTTATCAGACGAAGGATTCCTTTTACAGTTCATGTCCATATATCGCGATCTGCCGGTGCTATGAAAATAAATCGAATAACTTCAATATTTAGCCAAATTTATCAAAAACATTGAAAGAATTTAGAGTTAAAATTTGTAGAGGGCAAATGTAGGAGGGTGCAGAAAAGGGGGAAGGTGGGTGTTTAGTTAAATTGCCACCGGAGCGTGGGCTCCATTGTATTTTATTAAATATATTAAATAATAGCATCTTGTTTGGCTAATTTCTCCAAGAACCCTGTATAATAGTCTCCATCTCTTCCATGTCTTCTTCTCCATGTCTGATGTATTTTTTTCCCCCGTAAGTAAGTAAATTGGGTAACACGTCATAACTTCTTGCTTTTGTTAGAAATAATTATGTGGGTTTCTAAAAAAAAAAAAAACACCTTAAAATTACATGCGAGAATGCCAAATACTTTTTCAATAACCCGCGCCAGATAAACGATGATTGAAAATTCTTCTGTTGTTATTTAACACTTGTTTATTGCAAGACTTCATAATACTTGGTAGCAGCTGAAAAGCTTCATCTCCTACAAATACGGAGGACTCTTTTTTTTTTAATTAGTCTTCGGCAATTCATATCCACCTGGAATCTCCAACTGATTATTTTCGAATAAGTTCCAAAATGTTGAATTTTTAATCAATCCTCCATCTGATGCTCCGAAATTTGTACCGACATCAACCGTAAGAAATTCATAATTTGCACTGGCTATAATCATTCAAACGTTTTATGTTCCGTGAACAGGAATTTATTGTAATCATCTGGTTCCTTGCGCGATATTTCTCGTAATAAATTTTCATGTGTATATATCTCTCTCTCTTTTAATTTCAATCATTCTCTAAACCAACCTCTACTTTTTTTTTTCTTGACACACAGTGCTAGAGTCAACGCTAAAAATGCGTTGTCTTTATTCCTCATTGCGGCACGCATCACGTTCAGACAAGGCAACAATCGAAACTAAAGGCAAGTTTGACAAATTTGTTTGATCTCAGGTTTGAGCGTTTGCGCTGTTGTTTGATGAAAACGAGATGTTTGACCAACAAATTTTTCAAATAAATTTGATCGTCTACAGGCACCTTTACGCACATGTTCCTACTTAACGTTGTCACGTGGTTGTTTCACGGAATCAATGTCCAAAAATTCCCGTAGAAGTGAGTTGCGTGAGCATACTTCGAAACTAATAAAACTCGTTAAAATACTTTCTATACCTGACTCACGTTATCACCTCACTGTATTCAAACGCAGTCTTCACAAACCATCACCGAAAGTCTTTCGCGGACTATACTGGATGCAAAGATTCTCGCGTTTCTGCACGTAATCACAATGAAATGTCAAACGTCAGTCGCTTCGCACTTGACGTGTTTCTTCTGTTTTTGGTTACTTTCATTTCATTCGATGTTTTTTACTAATAAAGAATAACATCACTGTATAATATAATTTAAATACAGACTGTAAAGATGCTGTATTAAATTCCAAGTAATCTCAAAGAACTAGTCACAGAGTTTCTTACCAGCCGCATAGACCATAGAGCACCTCTTTCGTAGCCATATAACACTCTGGTAAATCTACCAAGAAAAGGAGATCTGCAGTTTAAAGTAGAATTCCAACCACATAGTATGCTAGTATCTCACATTAACAAATCAATGGAATTTTAATAGGGGATCCTCAACACCCCAATCGAACGCCATAGCCATCTAAGACATTAGGCAAGATATATAAGTAATGAAACATATGTTTTCAAACATAATAAATAAATGTACTGTTTCTGAATACGTGTACTTTGTTGAATGTAGTTGATTCGCGACTAGATTTACGCTATGATGGCTGACTGGGTATCTCGATGTTTTTATTTATTTAATTGACTTTACGCCTCGTAGAGGCGGGATAGGACTAGAGACAAGGAACGGGAAGGAATTCGGCTATGGCCTTTTTTTGAAGGAAGCTTCCCGGCATTCACCTGGAGTGGTTTGGGGAAACCATGGAAAACCCAAATCTCGATGCCCGGACGGGGATTCGAACCGGTGTCCTCCCGAATGCGAGGCCAGAACGCTAACCGTTACACCACTACGCTCGGTAATATCTCACAAGATGGTGAACTGAGACTGAAAATGTTCAAAATTGATCCTAAAATCTACTCAGCTTGCTGCAATAAACAAGCCCAGCCAGCAAATTAATAACATATCCCTCTTTGTGTCTGCATTATTTTTTTAGACAAAAATCTATTAAAAAAACAACAACAACAAAACGTTTTTAAAGGGAGTTCGCCATTGCTTTTGTATATATTCATAGGGGTACGTGGAGCCAAACCCTGCTTTAGAATGACACAACCACACCGTCAAAAAGTAAACCAAACTAATGACGACAAAGTGACGGCTAAGTGTCGAATGACACGCGGTGTTGTTTGAACTAACTTCGATCGAGTGAGCGACAATAATGAGAGAAGTGTAGTTGCGGTCACTTTGTGGACCAGTATAGTGTGGCCCGACCCGTAAACATTACAAAATCGTTTGTAGGGCATATTTCTTTCAGTAAGTAAATAAACATTAAATGATATTATGTTTCAATATACCTTATGTCATTATACGTACCTAATAGTAAAGAGTGAGTTGTTAAGAGCAACCTGGGTAAAACTACTTGTAAATTATTTCTGAGTTACTTTTATGCGCAAAACAAGATTTATGAAATGAGTACGCGTGATCGTGATGTCGGTAGAAAATTTGAGACGGATAGTTCAAAACGGAAACGAGCTATCAAAAGAAAGCTGGTTAGGTGGCCATACACGATCGCACACCATTGTAGTGTCGTGTGTGGGGAAACTGATGTGGATGACGTGGAGTGACAGGATTATTTGGATATCCGGCCAGTCCAACTTCCATCAGTTTCGTCCATCATGCCATCAAGCCAACCACGTGGAGCGACACCAAGTCATCACTCCAGTTGGCTCGTGTATGGCGAAACCAAACTCTTCTCATTCTGTCGCCGACCACCGAGCAGACAACATCGGTGCCTTGACTGAACTATGCAACATTGTACCATTTCTTTGTTGTTTTGAATCTGCTATAGAAATAATTGTTTTGCTACTAGTTAAGTATTATTTTGAATGTAGAATTGAAAATAATACAGTTTTAAATATTATTAAGTAACAGAATGATATTAATTTCTTTTTTTACTTTAAAAAAAGTATTGTCTCAATTAGCCTTTGTGCTTGAGATTATTGAGAAGTATAAAGACTTACCATGCTTGTAGGATCTCTAATCCTGACTACCATGACAGAATATAAAAAAAAATGTGGCAATAGATCAATTGGTAATATTATTTAAAAATAAAGACATAAACGCCAACAGAGAAACCGTGTTATAAAAAAAAAAAAAATATAATTTTTTTTTGTTGTCTTCTTTTTGAAAAGATCGTAGTATGATAAGATTACTTTTATGTGAGCCTTCTCGTTTAAATATGTTGTTTTACAACATGTGACGTACCTGTCACTATTTTCGGCCTGGTAAAGTACTTAAATTTAATAAATAGGTTTTATAATAATTTTGTAGTATTTTAAAAGTTTTCGTAATATCACAGAGCTTATTTTTCATAATTTCACACTATTTTTACGACTATTTAATTCTCAGCATTTGTATTCAGTATTCGATATTTTGAATATTCTTTAAAATTAATTCGGACTCATTTTATTTAGTACTTGGCATAAATAGATTGTTCTATTGCAAATTGACAACCTATTGTTGTTTGCTTTGCCTAGTTTTTTACTGTCGTGGCTGACTGGAGTGATGTAATGATGGTGTTTGTGCTATGCTTTTAGATGTTATCCGCATGGATGTTATCTAAGTGGAGCGATCATGTATGGCCACCTTAAGGCCGCCACTGCAAACAGTGAATTGAATAAGGGATGAATAAGAAAGGGTATTAAAGAAAGAGATTAAGATAATTATACACTGAAAGCTCATTATAAACTTTATTCTAAAATACTAAGAAATGTAATAAGAAAGGCCAAGAACAGGTATATATCAGAGAAAATAGAGATTTCAGGCAATAAGATGAAAACTATATGGAATAAAACAAAAACTGGAACAGAAAAATCTGTAAATCACTCTAACGACATAAAAATACAACATAATGGATGAAATTTTGTGAAATATTAAAAAAAAAAAAAACATTTTACTTCAGTTTTAGAGAAATTAGGTGTAGAAAAGCAATCCCCACATAGTGCTCTAAGGTTTCTTCAGACTGCTTTACCAAACAGATACAATTACCACGAGTCGCAGTCTCAGAAATAAATAAAAATCATGAAAATTAAAACTTAAAAATATTTCAATTAAATTACTGCAAAAATGTTAATATTATATCAATCATGTACTTGCCCATTTCTGTAATGAACCGTTAATGCAAGGTATGTTTCGAAAGAGACTGAAATAGGCAGTTGTAATACCGTTGTTTAAAAAAGGAGAAGCAACATGTTTAGATAACTATCGTCCCATTTCATTACTTACAGGATTCTCAAAGATTAAAAAAAGTATTTAGTGTAATAAAACATGTTACACATAATATCCTCACTAATTAACAATTTGAGTTCCAAAAGTGATCATCTATAGAAATAACAATACATATATTCATTTTTAAATAACACATTTGAAGAACTGAATAATAAAATTAATCATGTAGGAATATTTTTGATCTTGCAAAAGCATTTGACTGTGTAAATCGTGAATTAATTTGTAAGAAAATGGAATACTATGGTATTTATGGAACCGCTGGTTAATGATTTAAATTATACATGGCAGGCCTAATGCAAAAAGTTTACATTTTTTATTCTAAAATAAGTAAAGATGCTTCATCAGACTGGGAGATAATAAAACAAGGAATTCCACAAGGCTCTGACCTAGGATCCTTCCTTTTTTTTGTTATACATCAATGATCTTGCTGGAAACTTCTCTGACAAAGTTAAGAGTGTTTTATTTGCAAATGACACTAACGTGACTGTGAGAAAAACACCAAACACTAATCAAGAATTTAATGTAAATGAAGTACTTAGTGAAGTAGCAAATTGGTTTAAGGCAAATTCATTATATTAAATTTTGATAAAAAAAGCAAATTATATTAGGTTTAAAACAAAAAAATTATGCACGGCCGGATTTACAAGTAAGCTATAAAAATAAAACACTCTTACAAACAAAGAAGATAAAATTCGTTGGTATTAAAATAGATGAGAAACTCTGCTGGCAGAAACATATCACTTCACTGCTGAAGAAGTTAAGTAGTGTCACCTTTGCAATACGAACAATTTCTCTAACAGCAGATCTGGAATGAATGAAAAAGGTTTACTCCTCATATTTTTATTTAGTGATGTCATATAGCATAATTTTTTGGGAAAATTCTTCACAAAGTAAAAAAGTTTTCATAGCGCAGAAAAGAGCGCATAGGATGTTGTGTAGGGTAAAAAAAAGAACTTCTTGCAGACAAGTTTTTTAAAAACACTCAATACTTTTCCAATTACTTCTAAGTATATATATTCTCTCATGTGCTTTGTCATAGGTCATTTTAATCTGTTTATTTATAATTCACAGGTACACAATTTCAATACAACAAACAGAAGTAACTTGCACAAAACACAAACAATTCTGTCATTAGTACAAAGAGGAGTTAATTATTTTGAGATACATCTGTTTAATAAAAATTTCAAGAGTATAAAACAGTTTGGAGGTAATAAAGATATATTTAAAGGCAAACTGAGAAATTATCTTATTGAGAACTCCTTCTACTCCATTCAAGAATTTGAACATAATAATTAATTGTATTAAATTTAACCTTTTGAAAAACTCAGTTGTTAAAAATTAATGTTTGTTTTTATTCTCTTTTTTATCATTGTAACTGATGATTGTTTTCGCAATGATTATGAGTCATATTGTATGTATGCGTAGTATTCATGACATGTTTCAAACCCAAGACGTACTTCCTCAGCAGGATCAATGAAACAAGATTGATAAATAAATAAATCGTTACATGGGAGGTACTAACTAATAGCTAAAAATACACCACCGCCATGGGAATGCAACCTATATTAAGGAGCATGTTCCGCTTCGTTGCTATCCGTATAGCATGTTCCACTTTGAGCACTATGGAAAGCATGTTCCGCATACTCGCTATATGTATAGCATGTACCAATTGGAGCACTATTTAAAGCATGTTCCGCTTGCTCGCCATATGTATAGCATGTACCAATCGGAGCACTACTTAAAGCATGTTCCGCTTGCTCGCCATATGTATAGCATTTACCAATTGGAGCACTATTTAAAGCATGTTCCGCTTGCTCGCCCAATGTATACCATGTTCCAATTGGAGCAATAGGTATTGCATGTTTCGCTTGCTTGCCATATGCAAAGCATTTTCCAATTGGAGCAATACGTATAGCATGTTCGGCTTGTTTGCCATCTGTATAGCATGTTCCGCTTGCTCGCCCAATGTATACCATGTTCCAATTGGAGCAATACGTATAGCATGTTCCACTTGCTTGCCATCTGTATAGCATGTTCAATCCATGTTTACCAAAATCACTCCAGGCGAATGCCGGGCTTCTTGCTTCGAAAGGCGAGTGGCGAATTACTTACAGTTCCTTGCACCCCGCCTCAAATGCCCTTGACTTTGACAACACTTAAAGCAAAAAAAAAAAAACAAATAGAAATTCACTCAGGATTTCGGGCTTGCGGGAGTGTGAAAATTGCTGTCTTGTTTCGTAAAAGGGAGTCGAAGAATGGAATAATTCAACAAGCAAATAAAACGGAAGTAATTTAAAATTATAGTTGATAAACTGTATATGAAGATGAGAGACTAAATTAGACGCAAAAAATTCGAGATAAAAATCGATAAGAAAAAGGGTAAATTCGTTTTTTTTTACGTTAAAGAAAATTATATTGTATAATTATTTTTTATACTTCTATTAAAATGATTGTTTATGGCAGTTCAATCGGTTAAAGAAACCAAAGTGCTTTTTAAACATATAGAGAAAAGATGTCAAAGTCAGCAGTTTGAATAAATTTGTATACACTTTTGCTTAAGATTTTTATGTTTTTTTTTAATGTTTTAAGTAAAAAAAAAACATTGTCCTAAACGACTCAAACATCATTGAGTAAAAAAGAAAATAAGGGTCCTAAAAGTCTTAATTTGTAGAAATAGCTTGGATAAACTGAACAAGGCACATTTTTTGAAAAATTACTCGAAAACGGTGAGACTTTTACTGCAATAAAATTTTGTGATATAGTAGGACATGATGTGACGTATCTGTGGTTGCAGGATTATCCTTTCACTCCTGGACATCCTGTATATACTGAGCGTGGACTCGTATTCGGGAGGACGCCGGTTCGTATGGCCGAATTGCTTCCCGTTCCTTGACCCTAGTGCCGTCCCGCTTCTAATGACCTCGACGTCGACGAGGCGTGAAGCCATAAGTCAAACAAAAAAAAGTTTCTCCAATCTTATGCAAATAAATAACTTACAGTAACAAAACTAGCAATAGTTTTTTTTTTTAAACACGTCAAAAATGCTGAGAAATGAGTAATGTTTTTATTATTAAGTGTGGATGTTATTTCCATACATAGTAATTATAAAAAAAAAATATAGTGATGTTTCATTTGTGTTGAATGTGTTTGTCGTTCATTCCTGAAAGCTTTGCTCATGCAATAATTACCAAGCTGTTTCTTTGTTTCCCTTCTTCTGATCAGCCTCTTGAACTACTGTTTTGGAATAAACATTTCTTCCCTGTGTGAGTAGTGACTTTTCCTGCGTAGTGATCCAGTGAAATCTTCTCGGGTATCCAACCGGATGGTGATATATAAACACGACGTTTCGACAGCTAGCTCTGCTGTCCTCATCAGGTCTCAGGTGTCTTCTAGCAGTCGCAAGCTCACTGTCACTACCTAGACAGGCAGTACAGCTCTGGTGCTTTCTGCGTACATCAGACCTGAAGATGGTGGTAGAGCTAGCCGCCGAAAGCTCGCCGTTGTTTTTCTTCAACACCATACGGCGGGGAACCCGTGATGACTTCATATCGTCGATACGCCGTGAAAGCCTTCGTTCTCAATGAAACAGTAGTAAAATTAGCAAAATTCAATTATAATGTGCAAACGACAGCAATTAACAATACCTACAATAGATAAAGCAAAATACAGAAAGGGACTTACAGAAATATAAAAAAAGGAAACAAGGTTTCTAAGTAAGCTCTAGTTAAAGCTTAGATTAATCGGCGATGGTTGGAATCCACTTTGCGGCACGTTATCAACTGTGTCTACGAGGCCAATAAACTGGTTCCATTGCAAGTCCCGCCTTCCTTCATGTACTCAGAACTTGACTGGATTTCTAACCATCGCCCTGTGGCCGCAACCACAGTGGTGTCGGGACTTAGCCCCAAAGGTTCTAGTGGAGCTGGCTGAAGAACTGAAGAGGACGTTTCGAGTAGCGCTGGAATTCCTTCAGGCCAGTCCCTCACCTCATAGAACACATCCACACACGCCACAAGACACCTCGACAAGGCCATAACCGAAAAATCTTTTTATATCCTAGATCATAGTAGGAAATCAAAAATTAAATGATATTTCCGTATATTTTGCTGAAATTACCAAAAGAGGCTAAATCAAATCATACAAGAAAATCTAACTGAAACTAGTATAAATAAGCTGCAGGAAGCGAGTTTCATTTTCGTTTGATATCGAACCAAGAATTATACGAGGGTCATTTGAATAGTCAGTGCTAAAAATTAAAAACTACTTACGTGTTTGGGGAAAAAACCTTTTTTATTTTTCGATATAGTCTCCTTTTAGGCTTCTTCACTTCGTCCAACGATGTTCTAGTTTGTTGATCCCTTCCAAATAATAGGATTTGTCCAAGTCTGCAAAATATCCATTAGTCCTATGCAATCACCTCCTCGTTTGAATAAAATCTTTGTCCCGCCAGCCATTTCTTCAAATTGGGGAACAAATAGTAGTCTGAGGGAGCCAAGTCTGGAGAATAGGGGGGATGTGAAACGAGTTGGAATCCTGTTTCCATTAATTTTGTGACCACACCTGCTGAGGCGTGTGCTGGTGCGTTGTCGTGATGGAAAAGGACTTTCTTGTGGGCCGATCGCTGGCGTTTTTCTTGCAGCTCGGTTTTCAAACGGTCCAGTAACTATGAATAAAATGCACCTGTAATTGTTTTACCCTTTTCCGAATAGTCGAAGAGGATTATCCCTTGCGAATCCCAAAAGACAGTCGCCATAACCTCTCCGGCCGAAGGAACAGTCTTCACCATTTTTGGTGCAGATTCGCCCTTGGTAACCCATTGTTTAGATTGTTGTTTGGTCTCAGGAGTATAGTAATGTATCCATATTGCATCCACAGTGACGAAACAACGCTTAAAGTCATCCGGATTCTTCTGGAACAGCTGCAAACCATCCTTGCAACACTTCACACGATTCCGTTTTTGGTCAAGCGTCAGCAATCGCGGCACCCATCTTGCGGATAGCTTTCTCATGTCCAAATGTTTATGCAAAATATTATGTACCCGTTCAGTCGAGATGCCCACAGCACTAGCAATCTCACGCACCTTAACTCTTCTGTCGTCCATCACCATATCATGGATTTGATCATTGATTTCTGGAATCGTAACCTCCACAGGCCGTCCAGAACGTTCAGCGTCACTTGTGCCCATATGGCCAGTCCGAAAATTTTGAAACCACTTATAAACTGTTCTAATTGAAGGTGCAGAGTGTTTATCAAGCTTCTCTTTAGTTTCCTGAGGCGTTTTGCCTTTCATAAAGTAATGTTTAATCACCACACGAAATTATTTTTCGTCCATCTCTTGAAAATCACTCGACTTCCTTGATTCACACGAATGCCAAACACAAAGAAATAGACCAGTATGGCTGAAACTTGGTGTGCGTTCATTCAAGAGATGCTACTAACTAAACATCACCTCAATACGCGCCAGTGGTGCCATCTTCGGACTTTGCACGGACTTTTCAAAAGCCCCTCGTACAATAAGTTTGAAAAGGCACTGATAATAACTAAGAAAACGAGATTAGCTTACTATGTCCAAGTCGGGAGAATGGAACCAGAAACAATGACAAAAAGTTTTTTAAAACTTTTAAGTGAACAGGAAGACCACAGTTCCGGCACCGAAGGAAGTCCATAAGTATCTGAAAAGGTGTGGAATCAAGGTGGAAGACATCGAAGATAGGAAATTATTCACAGGAAAATTTTCGGAGGTAAGGGATCTGAACGATGAAAAACCAATTAGGAAACGGAGGATACCCTCAGAGGAAGGGAAATCAAAAGTAAGCCGGAGAATGAAGGAGTACTGGCGACAGAGGAAGGAAATTCAGAAGAGTAAATGAAGCTGCGTAATTGTAGTTCTTGGATGGCTGAAACGAAATAATACAATTAATTATTCTACAATCTCACACCAATAATGAAAGCATAGGAAGCTGCACATATGCTAAACCAGAAACTGGAAGAAATAACTCCTCGTACTACTCTTGGGTTTAATTATTATCAATTAAAAGGCAGAAGAGTTGATGTGTAATTGCATTTTATTTGGTGGAACTCTGAATGAGTAGATTTAATAGATTTCTTTATTAAGTCTGAATATTTCTTGTGATTTGGTGATCAGTCGACATGAGATAAAACTGATGTTGCTAAGAAACTAGCTGGCGAAGCCTTTCAATTTGTAGTTCATGATGATTGCAAGCGTTGTAAAACGAATGATGTCTTGAAAAGGCGCTCTTAACACGTTTTCCTCGACTGCAGAGCCACATTTAGTTGCGAATAATTGCAAACAGTTAAAAGACGACAAGGAAATTATGTAGAATATTTTTCTGACAGAATTAAGTTATAAACAATAACCTAAAAGTTAAACAGTGTAGGTATTACAACAGCGTCTTTTGGTATGAAGCTGATCAGTAGGAACTTGATAAATATTTAGGTGATTTAGGCTGAGAAAATGAACAGGGCAGTTTTCAAAAGCCATAGAACTTTGTCAAAGACATTCAACACTACGCAACATAAAACAAAGTGAATCGTAGGTCCACAATTTGTCACAAAGAGAGAGCAGTCAGTCTAGTTTTCAGCGTTATGCAAGGGATAACCACATAGATCATAAAGCAAGAGAATATTTGAGAAGGCTGAAGAATTGGGGAAGATATCTGCGTAGTAAAAGAAAATCGTGGAGTGGAACGAATGGCGGATTAAAGATTCTAAATGAGGGAGGTGTGCTCTAAGCCATATATCCACTAGATTAAACCAGTTATTTCCATTTCTAAAAGGTTTTGTTTTAATCCACTCTAATATCAAACAAAGCATGTTCCAATTTTAGCTATCTCTATAGCTTGTTCCGTTTGCTTGCTATCTGTGTAGCATGTTCAGGGGCGCCGAGTTTTAGAAAACCTCGTGGGTGCTCATGCCCACCTGGTGACACTTTTTTTTTAACCAGAAAAGAGTGTGAACTAGTTTAGAAGAGACTAACACTTGCGGGTTACTGAATTCGCAGAGAATGACATACGCTACTTTTTAACCAAAAAACATTTAGGGTTTCATGCAAATTAACTTTTTTCTGCTATTTGTCTTTCGATGCACTCCTCCTTCTCTTCCTATCTTGAGCTAACCTCTTCAACCCACGTCCTCAATTATCTGCTTCAAATCTCTGTTTTTCTCTACAGTTCTTGCCTTCGACTGTTCCCTCCATTAACAAATTAACCAATCCAGCATCTCTCAAAATATGACCCGCCAGCCTGTCTCTTCTTTCTGTAAGCTTCTTTCACAACCTTTTTTCCTCACCCATCATTTCAAAAAACACGTCCATTTCGTACTTTGTCTGTTCACTTAATTTTCTTCAGTAGCATCACATTTCAAGTGCTTCAGTTTTCTTTCTTTCTGGTATTCCTAAAGTCCATGTTTCGCTACCATAAAGTGATGTGCTCCATACATAAAGTTTTAGATAGTTTTTTTTCAAATACCTAGATCATCGTTTGAAACCAAAAGATATCTCTTTTTCATGAAGGCTCTTTTTGCTAGTGCTATTCTGCTTTTAACATCATTCCTGCTTCGTCCATCGGTTGTAATTTTACTTCCCAAGTAACAGAACCCACTTACTTCTCGTATTGATCCGATCCTATTTTTATATTTAATCTGCTACTATTGGTATCATTTCTGCTACATTAAATCAGTTTTCTCTTGCTTTGATTTATATTCAGTCCAAAATCTTTCTTCAGTATTTTGTTCATGCCGTTCATTAACTTCTCAATATCCTCAGCCTGTTCTGCTAACAAAACAATGTCATCAGCAAATCGTAGCAGACCAAAATTTTTCTTTTGCTTTCTTTAATGCATACAAGTTGAATATTAACGGCGATAGACTTAAACCTTGTCTCACACCCTTTTTAACTGATGCATGTCTCTCATGGTTCACTACTTAGGCACTTGATTCTTTTATAGTTTATATTCTTCTATCTCGATGTTTCAAAACCCCTCAAAATCCTTGACAAACATGATAGAAGTCTCAGACACCAAATAGTGTAACATAATAGTGAAAATTGCACCTAAATCCTTCCAGTAGATTTCAAGTAATAAGGGAACAGAGAGGCAGTGTAGGAAAGAAATATATTGCATTTTCTAAATTATGTTCCAGGCCAAAAAACACACTAAATTTCATTGATTCAGTTACAAAGTTATAGATTTTTAACTTTATTATAGTAATTTTTTATTTATTTTATTTTTATTTATCAATCTTGTTCCATGGATCCCTGCTGAGGAAGTACCTCTGGGATGTGAAACATGTCATTGTTGATACATATACACATAATATGAGTCATATCATAGTAAATATATATATATACATATTTTACAAATACAAGAAATAATAATAACCATACATTTTTGCAACTGAGTTTTGCAAACGTCATAATGAGTACAATTAATTATTTTCTTCAAATTCTTGAATGGAGTAGAAGGAGTTGCCAATAAGATAATCTCTAAGTTTTTGTTTGAATACATCTTTATTATCTGAAAGCTGTTTTATACGATTAGGTACCGGTAGTTTATTTAACAGATGTATCCCAGAATAATTAACTCCTCTTTGTACTAATGACAGAGATGTTTGTGTTTTATGCAAGTTATTTCTGTTTCTTGTATTGAAACTGTGTACCTGTGAATTAGGTGTAAACAGGTTAAAATTTTCTATGACAAAGCTCATGAGAGAATATATATACTGAGAATACATTGTAAGAATATTGAGTTTCTTAAAGAGTTGTCTGCAAGAAGTTCTTGGTTTTACCCTACACAGAAACCTAATAGCTCTTTTCTGTGCTATGAAAACTTTTTACTTTGTGAAGAGTTTCCCCAAAAAAATATGCCATATGACATTACCTAATGAAAATATGAGGAGTACACCTGTTTCATTAATTCTAGAGCTGCTGTTAGAAAAAGTGTTCGTATTGCGAAGGTGGCACTACTTAACTTTGCCAGTAGTGTAGTGATATGATCATGCCAACAGAGTTTCTGATCTATTTTAATACCAAGAAATTTTATACTCTCTGTTTCTAAGATTGTGTTGTTTTTATAGTTTATACATATATCTGGCTGTGCATAGTTTTTTGTTTTAAACCTAATATAATGTGTTTTTTCAAAATTTAATTTTAATGAATTTGCCTTAAACCAATTTGCTACTACTCTAAGAACTTCATTTACATTAAATTCTATAGTACTATTTGGTGTTTTAAGCACAGTCAAGTTAGTGTCATCTGCAAATAAAACACTCTTAACTTTGTCGGATAAATTTCCTGGAAGGTCATTGATATATAACAGAAAGAGGAGGGGACCTAAGACAGAGCCTTGTGGAATTCCATGTTTTATTTTCTCCCAGTCTGATGAAGCATCTTTACTTATTTTAGAATCAAAAATTGAAACTTTTTGCATTCGGCTTTCAATGTATGATTTAAACCATTTACCTGCGGTCCCAAAAATACCATTGTATTCCATTTTCTTCCAAATTAATTCACGATTTACACAGTCAAATGCTTTTGCAAGATCACAAAATATTCCTACAGGATTCATTTTATTATTCAGCTCCTCAAATGTGTTATTTAAAAATGAATATATAGCCATTTCTATGGATGATCCTTTTTGAACCCAAATTGTGAATTAGTGAGGATATTATAGTGTGTAACATGTTTTATTACTCTTCTATACATGACTTTTTCAAAAACCTTTGAGAATGTTGAAAGTAATGAAATGGGACGATAGTTGTCTACACATGTTACTTCTCCTTTTTTAAATAATGGTTTTACAACAGTATATTTTAGTCTATCGGGAAAAACACCTTGTATTAAGGATTCATTACAAATGTGAGCAAGTACATGACTGATACAGTCTGAACATCTTTTCAGTAATTTACTTGAAATATTGTCATAGCTGGAAGAATAGATAGATAATCAATAACTTGTGTCTTCCTATTAGAAATCAGGATTTATTATTGCATTTGATTTGTGTCCGCAAAGAACGCTACGTGAATGAAGTCGCAGGACAGCTATTAATTAATATACAGAGGAGATGGAAAAAATATGATTAAAAATAGGTCTACTAGATTGAACAATAAGTAACGGATAGCTATCATAATAATTAAAATGAAATCATTATATTAACATTGTGCAGCATAATTTTTATGTATATGTATTAGCACATACTTCAAGTACACAGTTTTACTAAGAATCGTATGATCAACATTAATAAACCTTTATAAGAAGCTACATTTCTAATTTATATAGTATCAATTTTTTCAATGAAACCTACAGCTATATTTATAGATGTATCTGCAAAATCTTGTAGGTCCACATCATCCGCTATTTCTCGGTTTACGTGCAATAACATGCGATCATTCAATCTTTGCTGAGCCATGATACTCCTAAAATAAGTTTTTCTTCTTCGTAATGCTGATAATGATTGTTTTCCGGTGCATGCCGATACAGGAATAGTTGAAACGATTTTTAACAATTTGATGATTTCAAACATCATATCTTGGGTAGATTCGCAATACCAAATTATATATATATATATTCCGTCTGACATTTTTTGTTCATGTAATTGCTACTAGCACGATGAGGAACCAAACGATCCACATCAATGAGATCTTCGTGGAACTCTTTCACGTAACTGTTGCTTGCATCATTTTAATCAGTAAGTTATAGTTCCACCTTACTCAACTGTGTCATAGCATTTTTAGTAAAGTGCTGGTCGCTACGGCCAATGACTTTATCTAAAACTACAAGATATACTTTTTATGTCAGTAAGCGTGCGAGTAAAATTAATGCGGTTCACTTGATGATCGTCTATATGTCTATTTATCCTCTTTATTTTTGGAGTTATTAATGTTGATCATCCAAAATAAAAACTGATTCTAGAGTCGATTTCCCAGGTTTTGAAATTTTTCGCCAGTTCGTTGGGATGATACAACGTGCTTAACAGCATTATCTACAGATTTTTGCAGATGGAAAGAAATCTTATGTAAATTTTGGTTTAAAACTTCGAAACGAACGAGAATTTCTATCAGAAACGACATTGAAAAGAGATTCAAAAGATTGAAGACTTTTTAAAAACCACTTTCCTTTCGCGCAGGTATTATCTTCCTGACGTTTTGTGTCGTTCAAAAAACATAGCAGCACAATATAATTGTTTAGAACAGTTTTTAAGGAAAATATACGACAACAGTATCTTGTTGGTCAAGAGGGCCACAAAGAGAGGCTCATCACCTGTAGTGATTCAAAACAGGCCTGGTATTTCGAAAACAACATGCTAAAAAATCTCTTATTACATGTACCTACTTCTTCTATACTCTCTTGAACAACCAGGTTTAACGAGTGAGTGGTGTAATGCACATGAATTGCCCTTGCTTCGATAGCTTTAATGCACAATTGAAGTTCACCATGCGCTTCAATATCAGAAGCACCATCTATATACAGGCCCCTTCACATCTTGATATTTATGTCGAATCTTCTTAGTACAAGTAGTCATTCAAATTTTCAAACAAATTTTGTCAGAAAGAAGAGTGTTACTTGTTCATCACTGCAAATATCGCTAGTTTTATCAACCATAACTGAAAGCAGACCGCATTTTGCACTACTTTATGCAGTATTTCGTCACTCAAAATTGCACACGCTTCGTTAGTGATATCGTATGACAACCGCCCATATTTGTTGCCACGTTTTTAACTCTAAAATATCCTGTGCTCACACCTTCAACAACGAATGCAATTTGAATATTCGTCCGCGTGAACCCTTAAGGCTACGCTCTCGGTCACTAAAAACGATTAGTTTTCGTATCATATAGTTTACTTTTTGATAGTATTCAGTGTACATTGACGCCGCTTTCTAAATTGGCTTTATGCAGTACACTTCAGGCTTTTCATGATGAAAAACCGCCTTGAGTGAGTTGCTTAATGTACTCATCTCCCCTTAATGATGTGTTAGGCCCAGAAACGCCACTAGGCATGGTTTATTTAGAGGTTTGGCAAACCCCTTTATCTGTATCTTCATCATTTTAGCAGCCATGAAATAACTGTCTGCCACTTTGAAAATTGTGCCTTTTCTTCTGTTCAACTGAATTTGCAGAAATAACATCTTCTGGTTGGATTTGCTGAGCTATGCTATGCTCAGAAGAGCTGATAGTTGAGGGTTCTTCTGGTTACGATTTCGAAGGACGAATTTATTTATCGAAACTAATAATTTTCAAAAATAAACACGATAACATCAAGCGCAATGTGATCTTAAAGCACATGTTTTGTTTACCAGCTCGACTAACAACGAGTGGGACACCTAAGACAGCCTGCGAGCCGCGGCTGCGAAAGCGCTGGCAGCGCAGCGTATGGATGATGGGCTAAATTTTGCGGGCGTTAGCGCGAGGTCGAGCTGCTTAATTTGCTTGTGTGCGTGCTCTCTACAAATCAAACCTACACTTACCACACAGTACATAGTGTTAGGTATTACCTAACGTAGTGTTTATATTCTCCTTGGGCGTGGCGTGCACACTCACATCGTAAGCAAGTGCGATCTCGTCGAGACGTCTTGCCTCGGCGCGTGACGTAGCTAATACAGGTGTCGCTCAAATTAGATTACTGTTGACGTCTATGCTCATGGGTGCTCCGCACCCACTATTTACCTCTCATGGGTGCTAGAGCCCTCGAGCAGCCACAGAGTCGGCGCCCCTGCCTGATTTCTTTAAAGATGTGAAACAATTACCTCAGTACATAACAGAAAGTAACTTTACACAAATATTTACATTGTCATTCAAATTTTTCTAACTGTACCAGAAACTACGTCCTCCACTGAAAGGAGATTTTCAAAATTAAAATAAAATAGTTACTATGTGAAATGGGTCAGGAATGACTTTCAGCTTTGGCATTTTTATTAGTTGAAGAGATATAGAACCTAAGGAGGTTAAGTAAGGCTAAGAACAGGAAATTTCAGTTTCTTTAATTCCTTATTGTTGGCTATTAATTAATAATGTTAGTTACAATAAAGATAATTACATTTTTAAGAATATGAATTTGACAGATTAAAAAAAAAGTTTCTTTATAAATTCCGCCCTCTTGCGCCAGCAGAGGGCTTCGCGAAACCTATCTCGCATACATCAAATTTAGTTCTGGCCCCGCCAGTGCCCGCAATTTATTCAAATAATCTTTTCGGCAGATTCGGTATTTATTTATAGAAACTGCAGTTTGAACTTTTTTAGAAAATTCAGTATCCTTGGTAAACTCTTTGTACGGCATCAAAGTCCTTGGCAAGAGCATTAAGAGATAGACATTTTCCTTTGTATTTTTTCGAACTCTTGCCACAAAAAATACAAACAACTTGATTTGCTGAACTCTGAAAATGTTCTAATTCTTTTTATATTTTTTTAAAATTTATGCTTGGTGTCTCAGCAATACATTCTATATTACCAACAATACCGTTGTTTTCAGATGCTGATGCTTCACCATTACTTACCGGAAGTATGTTCATTGGATATATCTATAAAATTTATATTACAGAAAAATATATATCACAGGAAAAATATTAAACAATATATATATATATATATATATATATATACATATATATATATATATATATGGTGGGGGGGGGGTAATCGGTATAGTGAGTCTTAAGATATTTGTTATTACAGTCTATTGTTATGCACAGTAAAACGTAAAATTAAATTATACCTAATGAAGGAGGCAAATCGGATTTTTGAGATGCATTTTCGTCATAATATTTCCTGGCAGGAATATTTTAGGCCCAACTAAGTAATCTGGCACATTTATTTTTAATTTTTTTACATACCAAATTTGAAGATATTAAAATTTCAAAATACCTCAAGGACATTTTTTTGTAAATAAAAATTTACAAAGTTAAAAATTCGAAAGTGAACTATGCGCCAATACCCTTCAGCCAGGTCTTCGATTTTGTATTTAGAAATTACAAAGGAAGTGTTATACATAATTTCATGGTGCCTCAAATACCTACCCTAAATTCTTAACAGCTCTTGGACTAATACAGATGGTTCCAATTGGAACATGGTATACCGATGGCAAGTATGCGAACATGCTATACAGGTAGCAAGCAAACGGAACATGCTACACAGAAGGCTAAAATTGGAACATTGAAAACTAGACTGACTGCTCTCTCTTTGTGACAAATTGTGGACCTACGATTCACTTTGTTTTATGTTGCGTAGTGTTGAATGTCTTTGACAAAGTTCTATGGCTTTTGAAAACTGTCCTGTTCTCCATTTTCTCAGCCTAAATCACCTAAATATTTATCAAGTTCCCACTGATCAGCTTCGTACCAAAAGACGCTGTTGTAATACCTACACTGTTTAACTTTTAGGTTATTGTTTATAACTTAATTCTGTCAGAAAAATATTCTACATAATTTCCTTGACGTCTTTTAACAGTTTGCAATTATTCACAACTAAATGTGGCTCTGAAGTCGAGGAAAACGTGTTAAGAGCGCCTTTTCAAGACATCATTCGTTTCACAACGCTTGCAATCATCATGAACTACAAATTGAAAGGCTTCACCAGCTAGTTTCTTAGCAACATCAGTTTTATCTCAAGTCGACTGATCACCAAATCACAAGAAATATTCAGACTTAATAAAGAAATCTATTAAATCTACTCATTTAGAGTTCCACCAAATAAAATGCAATTACACATCAACTCTTCTGTCCTTTTAATTGATAATAATTAAACCCAAGAGTAGTACGAGGAGTTATTTCTTCCAGTTTCTGGTTTAGCATATGTGCAGCTTCCTATGCTTTCATTATTGGTGTGAGATTGTAGAATAATTAATTGTATTATTTCGTTTCAGCCATCCAAGGAACTACAATTACGCAGCTTCATTTACTCTTCTGAATTTCCTTCCTCTGTCGCCAGTACTCCTTCAGTTCTCCGGCTTACTTTTGCATTTCCCTTCCTCTGAGGGTATCCTCCGTTTCCTAATTGGTTTTTCAGTCGTTCAGATCCCTTACCTCCGAAAATTTTCCTGTGAATAATTTCCTATCTTCGATGTCTTCCACCTTGATTCCACACCTTTTCAGATACTTATGGACTTCCTTCGGTGCCGGAACTGTAGTCTTCCTGTTCACTTAAAAGTTTAAAAAAACTTTTAGTCATTGTTTCTGGTTCCATTCTCCCGACTTGGACATAGGAAGCTAATCTAGTTTTCTTAGTTATGATCAGTGCCTTTTCAAACTTATTGTATAATTCATGGTTCGATATCAAACGGAAATGAAACTCTCTTCCTGCAGCTTATTTATACTACCTTTTAATTAGATTTTCTTGTATGACTTGATTTAGTCTCTTTTGGTAATTTCATCAAAATATTACGGAAATATCATTTAATTTTTGATTTCCTACTATGATCTAGGATGTAAAAAGATTTTTAGGTTATGACCTTGTTGAGGTGCCATTTGGCCAAGGCTGTGGCGTGTGTGGATGTGTTCTATGAGGTGAGGGACTGGCCTGAAGGAATTCCAGCTCTGCTCGAAAAGTCCTCTTCAGTTCTTGCCAGCTCCACTAGAACCTTTGGGCTAAGTCCCGACACCACTGTGGTTGCGGCCACAGGCCGAAGGTTAGAAATGCAGTCAAGTTCTGGGTACATGAAGGAAGGCGAGACTTGCAAATGGAACCAGTTTATTGACCTCGTAGACACAGTTGATAACGCGCCGCAAAGTCGATTCCAACCATCGCCGATTAATCTAAGCTTTAACTAGAGCTTACTTAGAAACCTTGTTTCCTTCTTTTATATTTCTATAAGTCCCTTTCTGTATTTTGTTTTATCTATTCTAGGTATTGTTAATTGCTGTCGTTTGCACATTATAATTGAATGTTGGTAATTTTACTACTGTTTCATTGAGAACGAAGGCTTTCATGGCGTATCGATGATGTGGAAGTCATCACGGGTTCCCCGCCGTATGGTGTTGAAGAAAAACAACGGCGAGCTTTCGGCTGGCTAGCTCTATCACCATCTTCAGGTCTGATGTTACGCAGGGAGCACCAGAGCTGCACTGCCTGTCTAGGTAGTGACAGTGAGCTTTCGACTGCTAGAAGACACCTGAGATCTGATGAGGACAGCAGAGGTAGCTGTCGAAACTTCGGTGTTTATATATCACCATCCTATTGGATACCCGAGAAGATTTCATTGTATCACTACGCAGGAAAAGTCACTACTCACACAGGGAAGAAATGTTTATTCCAAAACAGTAGTTCAAGAGGCTGATAAGAAGAAGGGAAAAAAAGAAACAGCTTGGTAGTTATTGCATGAGCAAAACTTTCAGGAATGATCGACGAACACATTCAACACAAATGAAACATCACTATAATTTTTTATAATTACTACGTATGGAAATAACATCCACAATTCATAATAAAAACATTACTCGTTACTCAGCATTTTTGAAGGGTTTAAAAAAAATATTGCTAGTTTTGTTACTGTAGGTTATTTATTTGCATAAGATTGGAGAAACTTTTTTTTTGTTTGACTTATGGCTTCATGCCTCGTCGACGTCGAGGTCATTAGAAGCGGGACGGCACTAGGGTCAAGGAATGGGAAGGAATTCGGCCATGCGAACCGGCGTCAACCCGAATACGAGTCCACGCTCAGTATGTACAGGGTGTTCAGGAGTGAAAGCAGATACGTCACATCATGACAAAATTTTATTGCAGTAAAAGTCTCACCGTTTTCGAGTAATTTTTCAGAAAATGTGCCTTGTTCAGTTTATCCAAGCTATTTCTACAAATTAAGACTTTTAGGACTCTTATTTTTCTTTTTTACTCAATGATGTTTGAGTCGTTTAGCACAATGTTTTTTTTTTTACTTAAAGCATTAAAAAAAACTTAAAAATCTTAAGCAAAAGTGTATACAAATTTATTCAAACTGCTGACTTTGACATCTTTTCTCTATATGTTTAAAAAGCACATTGGTTTCTTTAATCGATTGAACTGCCATAAAACAATCATTTTAATAGAAGTATAAAAAATAATTATACAATTTAATTTTCTTTAATGTAAAAAAAAACGAATTTACCCTTTTTCTTGTCGATTTTTATCACGAATTTTTTGCGTCTAATTTAGTTTCTCATCTTCATATACAGTTTATCAACTATAATTTTAAATTACTTCCGTTTTATTTGCTTATTGAATTATTCCTGTCTTCGACTCCCTTTTACGAAACAAGACAGCAATTTTCACACTCCCGCAAACCCGAAATCCTGAGCGAATTTCTATTTTTTTATTTTTATTTTTTTTTGCTTTAAGTGTTGTCAAAGTCAAGGGCATTTGAGGCGGGGTACAAGGAACTGTAAGTAATTCGCCACTCGCGTTTCGAAGCAAGAAGCCCGGCATTCGCCTGGAGTGATTTTGGTAAACATGGATTGAACATGCTATACAGGTGGCAAGCAAGTGGAACATGCTATACGTATTGCTCCAATTGGAACATGGTATACATTGGGCGAGCAAGCGGAACATGCTATACAGATGGCAAGCAAGCCGAACATGCTATACATATTGCTCCAATTGGAAAATGCTTTGCATATGGCAAGCAAGCGAAACATGCAATACCTATTGCTCCAATTGGAACATGGTATACATTGGGCGAGCAAGCGGAACATGCTTTAAATAGTGCTCCAATTGGTACATGCTATACATATGGTGAGCAAGCGGAACATGCTTTACATAGTGCTCCAAGTGGAACATGCTATACGAATAGCAACGAAGCAGAACATGCTCTTTAATATAGGTTGCATTCCCATGGCGGTGGTGTATTTTTAGCTATTAGTTAGTACCTCCCATGTAACGATTTATTTATTTATCAATCTTGTTTCATTGATCCTGCTGAGGAAGTACGTCTTGGGTTTGAAACATGTCATGACTACTACGCATACATACAATATGACTCATAATCATTGCGAAAACAATCATCAGTTACAATGATAAAAAAAGAGAATAAAAACAAACATTAATTTTTACAACTGAGTTTTGCAAAAGGTTATATTTAATACAATTAATTATTATGTTCAAATTCTTGAAGGGAGTAGAAGGAGTTCTCAATAAGATAATTTCTCAGTTTGCCTTTAAATATATCTTTATTACCTCCAAACTGTTTTATACTCTTGAAATTTTTACTAAACAGATGTACATATCTCAAAATAATTAACTCCTCTTTGTACTAATGACAGAATTGTTTGTGTTTTGTGCAAGTTACTTCTGTTTGTTGTATTGAAATTGTGTACCTGTGAATTATAAATAAACAGATTAAAATGACCTATGACAAAGCACATGAGAGAATATATATACTTAGAAGTAATTGGAAAAGTATTGAGTTTTTTAAAAAAACTTGTCTGCAAGAAGTTCTTTTTTTTACCCTACACAACATCCTATGCGCTCTTTTCTGCGCTATGAAAACTTTTTTTACTTTGTGAAGAATTTTCCCAAAGAATTACGCTATATGACATTGTAGTGACCACAGGCCACTGTAACAGTTTTCGAAACAATTACACAACGGCTGATTGCGAGCAGCGGGCATACGAAACCGCCGAGTTGCCAGGCATCGCACTCTAAGTAGAACGCTGAGACAGCAGACTCGCCCCACTAGCATGACCGCATCGAAGGAAGATGACGGCATTACGGAGTGATGTGATAGGCTCACAGAATCCCCTCCACATTCATCCAGAGGGTGGGAATTGGGGTAAAAACCCAGGAGCGAGGTCGAATTTGGGGCTCTCCGCCGCCGCTGCAGCCGCTGTCTTCCGCCGCCGCCGCCGCCGCCGCCGCCGCAGCCGCAGCCGCCGTCTACAGCCGCAGCCGCCGCCAGAGGTGTCGCAGGGAAAGCCTCGGGGTAACCGGCCACTAGCAGAGGAGCCGCTGCCGCCGACATCGTCACACCCGTGGAGCACAGACACTAGCAGAGGAGCCGCTGCCGCCGACATCGTCACAGCCGTGGAGCACAGACAGTAGCAGAGGAGCCGCTGCCGTCGACATCGTCACAGCCGTGGAGCACAGACAGTAGCAGAGGAGCCGCTGCCGTCGACATCGTCACAGCCGCGGAGCACAGACAGGTGGGAACACTCTGCTGATTGGTTGTGGGATGGTTAGATGCCTGGGGAGTCACGGGAAGCCATAGAATCATACTCCCACGTTATGCCCGCTCGCTTTCGGATTCAGCCCTAGTGCCTTTAAATATCACACGACAGCAAGTCACCTTATATGTCTTACTTCTGCCATAAATCAAGTTAGTGTATCTAAACCTGAAAGATACGTGTATATATGTTTTTCTGTAATAAAGCTGTACATAAGGCACTGCAGGTGTTGATTTGATTGATCTGCTTCCTATAACTGGGACTGGTTGTGTGCGCTCGGTAATAATCCGACCACGCAATCCTTGCCTATTGGCTCGCTCTCGGGAGGTACCTAGGAGGATATCTCTCCAGGTTACTACAGGATTTCTGGTGACAGGTGTGACGTTAGTCCCATGCAGTTTTGGAGAAGCAGTAGTTTCATTCAAAGCGAGAAATGAAAATAAAATACCAAGTTGAGTTTCAGTACCGATCGGCCCGACGCCAGTAATCGGCGGTACGGCTGAATATAAATAGGAGGGCAGGAAAGCGAAGCGGCAAAAACAAACCACCCAACCAGATCAGTATCGCAGTGTTTTCACAGGAGCAGAGGAGTGCCAGCCAGTGTCGCGGTATTCAGCACAGCAGAGGCCGTTGGCGCAACGAAGTAGCAGCCTGGAGAGCAGCGTCAGCATCGAGCCAGCAGCGGTGGCCGACCCAGCTGGTGCCGTATCAGCAACCGTAAGTAAGAGCACGCAAAGCGAAGTCATGCCTACAACAGAGCCATGAGTGAGACTGCCGAAGGGGGTGACGCGAAAAAAGTCATTTGTGAGCTTGACAGAAGCATTAAAATTGATACCTCAGTCTTTTAGTGGGGATAAAGAGTGCTTGGCGGAGTTCCTCGATAATTGTGACACCGCGTTTGAGTTAGTACATGTAGATGATCATGATGTTTTACTCAAGTTTGTGAAAACGCGAATAAGTGGTGGGGCAAGAAATAAATTGTTGGTTCGGGAAAGTACAAAAAAATGGAAGGATGTAAGAGCTATTCTTGTCGAGAATTATCAGCCAAAGAGAACATTGGACCATTACGCAATTCGTCTCTTTGCTAGTAGTCAAAAAAGGGGGGAGTCGTTGGCTGCGTGGGCGAGCCGACTCGACGGTTTGTTGCACGAGTTTAGAGAAGCGGCGAAAAACTCAATGCAGGAGAATGAAATAACGGGGGCGCTCAAGTTAATCTATACCCTGGGGAGGGGTGTATTTGTCCAGGGGCTGGCGGATGAACGAATCGTTGCAGTGCTGAGAGCGAGAGGAGAGGATATGGGATTGCCCACAGCTGTCGAGATCGCTTTAGCGGAGGAGGCAGCAATATTATCAGCAAGAGAGAAGCGAGTGTATCGAGAGGTTGACGGAGGACGGAGTGGAGAGGCGAGACGAAGTATGAAATGTGGAAGGTGTGGTCGGGAAGGCCATGCAACGAGTGATTGCCAACGTTGCCAACTATGCATGAAGTCGGGGCACAACGCAAGAGAGTGCAAGAAGCGTGCCGAAAATACGGGAGGTCACTGCCGTGTGGAAGAAAAGTGATATGCAGAAGAAACAAGAGAAGGAGAGAGAAAATTATTTAGCGGAACTGCACCAGTGGAGAGATGGACCAGGATGTCAAGCAGAGAATAATAGGGGAGGAAATTTAAAGGAGGAGATAAATGTTGGGAAGCCGAGTTTGTGTGGAAGATGTAATTTGTCGCGCCACACAGGAGAATGCCGTTTTTTTATGCCAGTTGTGTGTCATAAATGCAAGAGACGGGGGCACGGAGAGAGAAACTGTGGAAAGTCGCAGACGAATCAGGGAAACTGAAAATGAGTGTGACGGAGCGGTCGCGCCACGCTCAGAGAAGTGTATACTACAGACTGCAGTGATAAAAATGAATTTATAGAATTGCG
>JARYHS010006851.1:961457-991077 GCA_031002005.1 Vandiemenella viatica
TAGACTAAAATCTTTTTAAAATTGTTAACGTAATCATAGACTCATTGAATTTTGGGTAGAACAATATGTCAATTGTGGATTACTTTGAATCATGCTACTCAGTAAGAACCACAGGTCTTAAGTGTTAAATTAAACGTAGTAATTTAAGCAACTGTAAAAATTTGCGGTTATCACTTGTTCCTTTCATCTACTTCTCTAACAATCATGCGTTACAGAAACTTTGCTGGACACTTGTCAAGAGAAATAGTAAGCATATATATAGGAGATTCCGTAATAATTAACTTATTACTTTGTTGCATCCCACCATAGAGACAATTACATGTCTAACGATTCATGCAAGACTTCATATTAGAAACATAATTCTTTCAAATTGAGGCACCCTGAACAATGCGATAATGTGTAAAATAGTAAACAAAGATATTATCGATCGTTCCTAAGCTGAATAATTAATTTAATCTGTCAGAAGCAGTATACCATAGTTCATAATTAGAATACCTTAGAAAGCAGGAAAAAATATTTGCAAGCTGAGCAAGATGTGATGAAATTTAACCAAGTATCGAATCATTATGACGATCTTAGTTTTAAGTATGACCTATTGTAATCATTTTGTACCGGAAAATAATAAGCCAGACTTGCAAAAAGCACTGCTAATATCATGATACCAAATAGTTACGCAGATATTAGTAGCTATGCCAAACTCAAATTAAATGGCACATATTGAAAATGACCATACCCCATCTACTCCATAAATTATATTTTTTAATGTCATTTATATGACTGTTTCATTGTTCTTATGTTATAAAATTCTAATTGACTTTGTTTATCTTCAGGCTTGGCCGACCACCTACACCAAAATTGAAAAAAAAAATATTTAAAATTGTTGCGAATATTTTTGTAAGCTTCAAAGTGGAAATCCAACTATGTCGCATATTGTACTTTCCGGCATTGTGGAAAATGCCTTGTTCTAATGGGGGAGGAGTGTAAGAGGTCGTTTTGAAGGCCATTACTATTTGGGGAATTATAGGAATATTCAGTCGTCGAGCTACTGCAATCGGCGATCATTGACAATGCTGAGCGCGGTCGCACATTGACCAGACAGGAATCTGCACGCTTGCAGTCAGCACCTTAGATTGCAGTCCCCCTTCGTAATTGTAGGTCAGCCGAGTCGGCTTGGGCAGTACATGCGATGAAGTAGTGTCTTTACTGTCGGGCAGTCGGCGAGAGTAGTCGAGCATACTTTGATAGCCACCTGTTAGGAGCCTGCCACCCTCCCATGCATCGCGTATCCGGGCGACCATCTGCCTAACAATTAACTATTACAGTTCAGGGCTTAGATAAATTGGTGACTGTTGGAATCCACTTTGCGGCATGCTATAACTGTTCTACTCCCTGTTAGAGGCCAATAAACTGGTTCAATTGCAAGTCTTGCATTCTTCGTGTAGTAAGAACTTAACTCAGTTTCTAACCTACGGTCTGTGGCCGTCAATCCACAGTGGTGTCAAACATTAGCCCGAGCAGTCCAATGGTAAGATTCTAGTGGAGCTGCAAGAAGAACAGAAGAGACGCTTCAAGCAGAACTGTAATTCCCTAAGGTTAGTTCGTCAGCACACCTATCCACACACACGCCCACTAGCCTTGGCCAATCAGCCCCTGACACTACTTACAGACGTTCAACATGGACTTCAACACGGCATCAAAGTTGGCAGCCAAGTTGATCGTCAGTGGACTCTATACAATGCACTACACAATGCATTTAATAAGTAAAAAGAAGGAACCCTCACCGATACATTACCACTCTGACCTATTGTCGGCGCTCACTCAACTGAACCGCACCGCACCGCAGTACCCAGTGACATCAGTTCTATTTAATCTGATTTACTTTTTGGTTTCGCTACAAAAGATGCAGAAACGGAAACAGAAGCTGAAGTCCCAAATCTTATGGTCGGGACTTGCGGAAGAAAAACAGAACTCCCTTACATTCCCCGTAAGAAAGTACGTGGCGTACACACGCGTGCGCGCGCTCACACACACGCGTGTATATATTATATTACACTACTTAAATTTGTTTGTGTATTTATGTGTAAGGGCCAATAGACCCATTATACGCAAAAGTTTCAGCCACACTTACAGCTGGTAACACAGGGTAGTATATCTACACTCCTGGAAATTGAAATAAGAGCACATTGACGCCGGTGTGTAAGACCCACCATACTTGCTCCGGACACTACGAGAGGGCTGTACAAGCAATGATCAAACGCACGGCACAGCGGACACACAAGGAACAACAGTGTTGGCCGTCGAAGGGCGCTAGCTGCGCAGCGGTTGGGCACCGCCGCAGTCAGTGTCAGCCAGTTTGCCGTGGCATACGGAGCTCCATTGCAGTCTTTAACACTGGTAGCATGCCGCTACAGCGTGTACGTGAACCGTATGTGCAGTTGACGGACTTTGAACGAGGGCGTATAGTGGGCATGCGGGAGGCCGGGTGGACGTACCGCCGAATTGCTCAACATTTGGGGTGCGAGGTCTCCACAGTACATCGATGTTGTCGCCAGTGGTCGGCGGAAGGTGCACATGCCCGTCGACCTGGGTCCGGACAGCAGTGACGCACGGACGCACGCCAAGACCGTCGCATCCTACGCCGTGCCGTAGGGGACCGCACCGCCACTTCCCGGCAAATTAGGGACACTGTTGCTCCTGGGGTATCAGAGAGGACCATTTGCAACCGTCTCCATGAAGCTGCGCTACGGTCCCGCGCACCGTTAGGTCGTCTTCCACTCACGCCCCAACATCGTGCAGCCCACCTCCAGTGGTGTCGCGACAGGCGTGTATGGAGGGACGAATGGAGACGTGTCGTCTTCAGTGATGAGAGTCGCTTCTGCCTTGGTGCCAATGATGGTCGTATGCGTGTTTGGCGCCGTGCAGGTGAGCGCCACAATCAGGACTGCATACGACCGAGGCACACAGGGCCAACACCCGGCATCATGGTGTGGGGAGCGATCTCCTACACTGGCCGTACACCTCTGGTGATCGTCGAGGGGACACTGAACAGTGCACGGTACATTCAAACCGTCATCGAACCCATCGTTCTACCATTCCTAGACCGGCAAGGGAACATGCTGTTCCAACAGGACAATGCACGTCCACATGTATCCCGTGCCAGCCAACGTGCTCTTGAAGGTGTAAGTCAACTACCCTGGCCAGCGAGATCTCCGGATCTGTCCCCCATTGAGCATGTTTGGGACTGGATGAAACGTCGTCTCACGCGGTCTGCACGTCCAGCACGAACGCTGGTCCAGCTGAGGCGCCAGGTGGAAATGGCTTGGCATGCCGTTCCACAGGACTACATCCAGCACCTCTACGATCGTTTCCATGGGAGAATTGCAGCCTGCATTGCTGCGAAAGGAGGATATACATGGTACTAGTGCCGACATTGTGCATGCTCTGTTGCCTGTGTCTATGTGCCTATGGTTCTGTCTGTGTGATCATGTGTTGTATCTGACACCAGGAATGTGGGTATAAAGTTTCCCATTCCTGGGACAATGAATTCACGGTGTTCTTATTTCAATTTCCAGGAGTGTATATATACGAGTTTGTGTCACCAGAAGATGGCGACAATGAATTTAGTCGCCGAAATATCGTGTGACAACGCATTCTTGACTCGGCTAGTCACCCGAGAGCATTTCATACACCTCAAGATTTTTTCCGCAGATCTTATTTTGAAGTTTATGAAAAAGTACTAATGTCGTTAAAGAGTCGATTCGACAACGAATCCGCCCAGTTCTTCAAATTATAAATTTCTATAATCATGATTTTGACCAAGAAAGATTGCTCAGTGATAGAGACATGTTTTTGCAACTTTTGAAAAGGCAAGATGAGGAGGCAAAAAATTTAAGAGGGGTTGTAGATTTTATACAGAAGTACGAATGGAGTAGAGGACTCATACCAGAGTATACGCTTCATCGGACTACTCATTACAATTCCTGGGTCATCCTGTTCAAATGAACGAAGTTTTTTGGTCTTACACTGACTCAAGAGTTACATAAGATCGACAATGTTGCAAGATCGATTAAATAAGATTGCTATATTACATGTACAAAGCAACCTTACGAACGAACTTGATTTGGAAAAATTATTGAATCGTTTCATTTCCAAGCAAGCAAATCGCAGTACAGTTTTTGCATTGCGCAGTTAATACTGATTAATAATAAATTTAAAAAATAATAATAAATCTTTTGTACACAGCTAAAATATATTTAATGAATATATTAATGAATAAATATTATGATGAACTTTTAAATTCATTTTCTAGTTTTTACTCCTATGAATTTCCCTTAAGAATTTGATTCCATAGTTATCACTATCATTGTTTTAAGTAAGATATTTCAGGGACCTGCCCCCCCCCCCCATTTTTCTTGCCTCACTACCCACCCGGGCCTAACACGAAACGCCGGCCCTGTCTCACAGTATACATGGAAACCAGTTGGGTGTAAACATACAGCACGTTCTACAAGACGCAGGCAGAGTAAATAATATCAAGTGAATTGTACATCACGTTACTGTGATAAATGTTAAATTTTAGAGTGGAATAGCAGTACAGAGAGGTGCAGAAGGTGCTGTTCCGGACTGACAACTTCATTTTTTAATTAATTGCAATGGAGCTCACACTCTGGCGGCAATTTCCCGACACACCCACTCTCTCCCCCTCTCCTGCACCCACCTTCCTTTGCTCCCTACAAAATTCGAACTTTCAACGTTTTTAGTAAATTATTCATCATCTCTCTTGGTAACTTATTCTAATCTATGATAGGGTTACCAGAATTTTTTCTCCAAATCCGGGGACACTTTACAACTTTTTCACAAAAATCCGGGGACGCTTTCGGCGTTTGTGCTAATTATGCGTTGTACTTTTATAAATTATATGATTAAAGGATGGGTTAACTTAAAAGCCACATATTTTTTATATTTTGTATTTTAAATGAGTATCACAGCCAGCCATTTTGCACACAGCACAAAGCTGTTGTGACCAAGAAGCAGTATCCATGCAATTTTCTTTTATTCCTAGGCACGTACAAGGAAAGAAGTACGCTTCATATCTCTTGCTTTAAACCTATGCATTAGCAAATCAGGGCTTTTAAAAAACTCTCGCTTGATTAAAAGAATTCTGAGGGCAACAGTAAAAATACGGGGACATTGCGGGGACCAAATCTGTCCGGGGACAGAGAGCTAAATACGGGGACTGTCCCCGGCAAACGGTGACGTCTGGTAACCATAATCTATGACACCCTTACCTGCAAAAGAGAATCTTCCTCCATGGACATTCTTTCGTTCCAATCATTACTTTTAATTCTTACAACAATATCTCCCCACTCCTCCTCACCAACATACAACTTGTACACTTCTATACAGTACTATACAATACATTCATTTTCCATTGATTCCAATATTAGATACTGGCTCTGTGGGATGTGGAAAGTTGTCAATTTACAGATAAACGGTTGCATAACAAAATAATAAGTACACCAGTAGATGTACAGTCATAGCATACATGGAACATTAAACAATTCCATATCAAAATAATACATAAACCAGAAGATGTACAGTCATACCAAACTCTCTTCACCTCTTCCTGTAATTATCCTCTCCAATAGGGGAAATTAATAAGAACTAGCGTAAAAAGACTATATTTAATTCAAACAATGACGGCTGAATTCTTACAAAGAGTTTAGTGTTGGAATATGTTGATGGAGACACACAATTAGTCTGCTCCAACCATGGAGGAAATAAATAAATGGAGACGACACAAGAGACCTTCACCACGCATTGAAGTGACGCCTGGCGGAGGAATAGTGGGGTGCTAGGCCGCATCCATACAGACACGGGGTATATGTACAAAAACCTCAAGGGGACTCTAGGATAAACGTAACGCCACAATCTGATGATGGATTATTATGTAACTCGATGCGACAAATAAAAAATGAAGAATAAATTTTTTTGATATCCTGCCTTGTGTCCCAGATATTCTGTCTCAATGTGAGACGTTTTTGGTTGAAATTCTGAATAAAAAATTGGTCAAAGTCAAATTTGATAATGGATTCTTATATAACACGACGAGACAAATCGAAAACAAAGAATAAAATTTTTCGATATCTTGCTTAGTTTTCGGGATATACTGTTTCCAAATTGAGGGGATTGGGTTGATATGCGGCCTGGACCAAAAATTAATTCGCCGAAAGCCACAAAGAATCACATGGTAGACATGCAGAATGGATATTTCAGTTTTATTACTACCACTTGTGGTTAGGTTGAAATGTGGCCTAGACCAGAATAAAAATAGTTATCTTGTTACAATACATCGTAAGCTTAATTGGAAATAGCTGGAAGTAGTTTCCATCGCGATACACGTTATGTCACTGACATGGTTCTCATGAAATTACTAACAATAATAGATAAATTCTTTGTCCCTTATATATGCAACAACAAAACGATTCTAGTGCAGACTGCATTTAGACCTAACCACAATCTCCACTTAATTGCCGCTACAGAATCAAACTATGTAAACACATCCACACACGCGTATTTGAATCGCAAACTGCATTTGGGGTAACAACATCGTTTGATTCATCATGATTCCTAGATGGTATTATAAAATACTTAGACACATTAGAAAATGAAAAATCACAGCATCAAACACAATGTGAACTTTGCATTTGTATGGATTCCAAATATGGCCGCCGCCGCCACCGCGCATGCGCAGTATCAGCCGAGTGTTTAGAGGCCGCGTCACAGATTTTACGTCATTTCTCCTCCATATATTTCCTTCCTCCATTGCTCCAACCACGTTAATACAAAATTATATGCTAATTTCACAGAGAGATGAAGAAATAGAGTAAATAAATGATGCAATTGAATAATTAATCCCATATTTGATGGAGTAAGAAAATATGATAATCATGGGTGATTGGAATGCGATAGCGGCAGAAGGAAGAGGGTAATTCCAGAGGAAGTTAATGACCTAGGAGAAGATCGAGGAACCAGGTTGTAAGAAATGTGTGGTAAATTCAACGTCGTGAACATATAGTTTAAGAATCTTGCATAAGGTAAACGACTAGGTGATACAGGTATGTATCAGCAATATTAAATATAAACAGAAATTCAGGAATCGGATTCCAGACTGTAAACCATATCCAGGAGCAGGTATAGTCTATGCCCATAATCTGATGGTTATGAAGTGCAGGCTGAAATTCAAGAAGCAATAAAAACAGAAAAGACTGGAACTTAACAATCTGAAACAATCTAGCTAGAGAGAAAAATTTATAGGGATGGTAGATGTTGGTCTGAGAAATAACGCCGAAAGGAGCTCAACAGAGGACAAATGGATATCATGAAGGAACTAACAGAGCTGAAAAAAATATAAAGGGGCAGGTGTAGATAATATTACTACAGAAGTCTTAAAGATAGCCGAATGTGACATTGTACCTTACCTTGAATTAATATTTAAATTGAGTCTGGAAACCTGCTGCTTACCAGAGGACTGGAAAAGTGCGATAATAGTGCCGGTACTTAAAGGAGGGGTGAGAATTAGAGTCGAAAATTATAGAGCAATCAGTTTGACATCAGTGGTAGGAAAATTAATGTACAGATTGTATGCAACCACATCAGAAATATAGGTGAGGAAGGACCGTAAGTGGTTAACAAATAGGCAACATGTCTTTAGGCAAGGATATTTATGCGAATCTAAGTTAGTAGGATTTATGCAAGATATTTCGGATGAAATGGACGAAGGAAGCTAAATTGATAGTGCAGTTCTAGAGCTTTAAAAGGCTGTTGACAAAATGAGCTATAAAGTGGTGACAGATAAGGTAAAATCTACATAATTGAAGTGGATGAGAAAGTGATTTGTTGGGTAAAAGAATTTTTGAAAAGTATAAAACAAAAAGTAGGGTAGGAAATGTGAACCGTCTGTTGGTACACCTGAAGCCGTGCGCGAATACCCCCACTCCCACGGCCCGCGGAAGTGACGTGGCAATGACGATACGTGTAACTTCTTTGGTATTGAGTTGCAGCGACAACACATTATGTGTTTGTTTTTGTGTGTGATGGAGTGCAATCATAAGAATTTAACGCTGAAAGAGTTACTCCTTCAAGACGGAGCACGTAATTTGTCGTAGTGCACGAAAGAAGAACTGGTTAACAGGTGAGAATTCACAAGATCAAAGCGAATTAAACCTTGAAAGTACCGTTGTATTTAGCCTTCTTGTCGGCCTTTCTCTACTCATTTTTTGAACCGCTTGAAAACATTTTTCAAAACCTATAAATTGTTGATTTTAGGCCAAAGTCATTTATTCCTGTTTTTTTTTTGTTTTTTTTTTTTTTTTTAAGTTTACGTTGCATTTACAGGTTACAGAGGAGAGAACAACTCCCAAACATCAATAAAACATTATTTCAAGTTGAGTTAGTGCGTCCGGAGGCAGTGTACTAATTTCCCGAAGATGGTTTTAATGAGATATGTGTCGAATGAGATTATCTTCATTAAAGCTTTGTGTGTGGCTGCAACTACAAATAATATGGATTATAGGGTGAAAATGGTACTCAGTAGATAATCCAGAGAAATTTATCAGGCTATGTGCCATCCATGTCCAGCTAGACCTGGTTGGTCTGTAACATCTAAACATGTTGCCGCAGTAAGCTACAACTTATAACAGTATCACTTGTGTGGGGAATCCAGGGAGCTTGTTTCCAAGATTAGCCAGCCACAGGTAAGAGCTTGTTAAATTGAGCTTGTAGTATTAATTACTGTAATTCGTATAAATTTGCATTATATAAGATTGACTTTAATCTGCAGTGGTGGAGAAAGCCCACATCTTGAAGGCAAGTAAGCTGTTTGAAATCAAAGGCCAATCAAAGTGGTTTGAGAAGAAGTGTTCAAAGGTATGCTGCTTGCCGTGGAGCCACGAAGCCTATTACTTGCCCTTTCATGGCATAAATCCTCCTGCAGTGATTCTGGACCATCAAAATGTACACTCGAAAGGGACCAAGCCAACAGTGTTGAATGGAATTCAGCCCAGACAAAAATGATAAAATGATGCTGCGCACTGTGAAAGCAGGTAGTGTACTAAGTATGAACTGTCATAATAATAAATATTTTAGCAGTTTTCTTACTTACATAACTGTTGATCTAACTTTTATTTACTCATTTTAGAAACAGTATAAACTTGTTGCAACAGGTAATTTCTGTGAAGGTCCAGCCAGGAGACAACTGAACCAAAAATAGCCTAAAAAATGATCTATCTCTAAAATGAGAATTTTTGAGAAAAACAAGTTGCCTGATCTTATGAGAAGCTCATGGGGTTGAAGGTAATTCTGTGTTTTTTGTTTGTTTTTGTTTTGCCTTTATGTTGATTTTGTTATTACATATGACGAGTCACTGAGCCAAACTGTTATTTTGTGCTATATTCTTGTGGTGGGAATAGATACAGTCATCATCTGAATTTAAAAAAAAATGCTGTTTACTTTTCCAACAGGTATAATCATGTAGACTCTTCCAAAGTAAGGAGTGGGCTTACTTTGGTGCTACTCCAGGTGGCATTACTGAGGATGGAAAGACCATAGTTGAACTTAAATGCCCATACAGTGTGTGATTTGACAAACCATCGCAGTGCCCTTCTTTTTCCGCAAATGGAAAAGTGATGAACAAAAGATATGCGCAAATGCAGGCACAGCGGTAGTGACTGGAATTGATAGATATGATTTTGTGATATGGACAACAAAGGGAATTGTTGAGCAGTGTGTTCTTTTAAATAGATCCTATAAGAATCAGTTGATGAACTGCTGTTAGCCTCTACTATCATGGGGTATTTTTGCCTCTTCTACAAGCCCAAAGTTCAAATTCTTGAAGATTGTCATAATTGTCTTTCTTGCAATATCAAAACATTATTATTATTATCATTAATAATTACTAATTGATAAATTGCGAAGGAGCGAATACTCCTATGACAATCTCCCTACACAACCATCCTTCTCCCTTCCTCCTCCAACACACTTTTGCCCTCAACCAATTTTTACTATGATGCAATAACAAGTTTATTTTTCAAAGGGTTGATTTTTATGAAAGAGCTATTTATTTATTTTTAATATGTTTACCCTAATTTATGAAATCACTAAATCAAGATGATTAATTTTGTTATATTAAGCTATTGAGAAGCCATTTAATTAAATTACAATGGAGTGCAGGTTCTGGTGGCAATTTCCCTACCACCCATCTTCCCCCTTCCCTGCCCCCACCTAGATTTGCCTTCGCCAAATTTTATCTTTAAATTCTTTAAAGCTTTTGGTAAATTATTCATCGTTTCCAATCCCTGACACCCTTACCAAAAAAAGAGAATCATCCTACACCCTTGTGCCTGAAATTGAGTGCCAGCTTGTTGTCATGGTCATCTTTTCCCTTCCATGGATTACGTTTAGTTCTTACACCATTATTTTTCATGACTCACCACCAATATAGGACTTGTACACTTCCATGACCCTTTTCACCCTCCTCCTGTCTTGCAATGAATCCCATTCCAGCTCTTTTATCATATCTGTAACTGATTGCATTCTGTGGTAATTTCCACAAACAAATCTAGCAGCCCTTTTTAGTACACTCTCTAATTCCTGTATTCGATGCTCAAAATGTGGGTCCCATACTACAATACCATAGTCAAACAATGGTCTGACCAAAGTTTTGTAACCCATTTCCTTTACTTCTCTCATACATCCCCTAATCACTCTCTCCAACAAGTGCAGAATTTTGAAACCTTTTCTTACTACCTGACCAATGTGTCCTGCCCAGTTAAGCTTGTTATCAAATGTAATGCCAAGATATTTACACTTCAACAAGCAATTCCTTCCCCACCGTATAATAATACTCAACCTTTAGTTTTTATTTGTGTAGTTATCTAATAACCTGGCTCTTAATCAACACAATTATCCATCAGAATAGTGAATAGCAATGAACCCAATACACTACCGTAGGGACTCCCATTTAAACTTCCACTTCTTTCGATACTGCATTTTCTACGCTAACTTTGTTTTCTACTTTTAAAAATTCTACTATCCAGCAAATCATTTTCTCATCCACTCCAATAGTTCTTACCCTATATACTACCATTTATGGCTCACTCTGTCAAACGCCTTTGACAGATCTAGTGCTACACTATCAATTTGGTCTCCCTTGTCCATTTCATCTAAAATATCTTACATATGTCCCACCAACTGAGATTCGCATGAATATCCCCGCTTAAAGCCATGTTGCCTACTTGAAAACCATTTAAGACTCAGTTTAAATAATATTTCAAGATAAGGTACAATGTCACTCCAGCAATCTTTAAGATATCTGTAGTAATATTATCTACACCAGCCCGTTTATGTTTTTTCAGCTTTCTTATATCCTTTGTAATGTACTCTAAATGAATTTCAAATTTTTTGATCTGTTCATTTCTAATTGTATTGTTAAGCTTGTTCTCCGAGTTAGATCATGCCATTTCTGATTCATTCTCCCTAATGCTCTCCCTAAACCAAAACCTCATTATGGCACAAATCTTGTTTGTCTTTATGGAAGGAACATTTTGTACATGTTCTTTGTACTAATATTGTGTCCTATTCATGTGATCTCAATCAAAATTTTATTATTGCTTATAAAAGTAAATGATTTGTTTCTCTATTAAGTAGTAATTTTAAAACTTGACAACTCCCTCCGAACCTGAAGCTTTTTGCGTAGTCACTAACTTGAGTGGATGGTTTTGATATTTATTTTAAATACTGTTTGATCATTTTGTATTGCTTTATTATGTAGCCTAAATGGTTGTGTTTATTATTTTGTGTGAACATTGCTGCAGAGTGCAATGAGTAACTGATATCATAATAGAGCTAGATTGGGGCACATTGGAAGACAGCAGAGGGTTCAAGAGAGTACTGGGAGTGTACAAGAAATGAGATGTTGAAAGATATTGGTGGAAGAATGTAGAGTAAAGCATGGAAGGGAAAATATTACCTTGATCACAAGCTGGCACTTAATTTCTGTAAAATTTTCTTTCGCAAATAAGGGATCAGAGATTGAAATGAATTACCAAGGTAAATGATGATTAATTTACCAAAAATGCTCACAGAATTTAAAGTTAAATCTGTAAATAGCTTCTTATCAAAATATGCTTGTCCTTAGGGTACTTGTACTTTATTATACAATAATTTCTGTAACAACTTATTTCTGAGATTTTATAACTTTTGTACAACAGAAAAAAAGAGGTAACTGTAAATATGGAAAATACTCTATATTGTACACCACAATTGTTTTAATTGGTCATTCAAGTTGTGAAAAAACCTGTAAATAAAAGGTAGTTTTTAATACATAACTGTGTTTCAAATTGGAACTGATGAAACTTAATTTTTTCTTTTTATAAAGGTTCATATACAATCAAAAACCTAAAGTTCAAAATGTTAGAAACAGTGATGGAAACAAACTGCTTTTTGTTTGAAGTTAAAAACGTTAAAACAATATAAAATATCTTATTTGCAAGAGGTCATGTGTACGTTGGCATTGCTTGGGGTAAAATAGCATATATTTTTTAGCTTTCCCTAACACTTTTTTCACCACAGTATGCAGATTTGCGATAACCCTGCTAGTCATTTGGACCTTATGAAACTCTGAAAGGTGTAATGTTAAGAGTGGCTGCTTTGGCTTCCAACAAATCAAAAATTAAAAGCCCTTATCAATAACAATAAAATGTCCTCCTTTTAACAGATCAAGGAAGCCTGATAACTCTACCATTTGAGGATCAGATGTGCTCCACCATATAAATGGGAACAATATAAAGCTACTCCAAACTCACTAACACCTACAAGTGCTTTGAAAGTATGAATTCCTTTGTGATGTGAGTATGTGCCTTAAGCATGGTCAGGGTAACCACTACTTCGTACTGGAATCTCAATACGATCAATAACAATGTTTTATTCTCCATCCACCTTTTTGTACATTGTCCAAAAATTTAATTCTTTGAAAGCATTATACACACAGGTGGGAACAGTTAACCGAAAAGTTTACTTCGTTAATTGTTAATCCACTACTTAAAAAGCTAACTTCGATAATCATTAAAGCGTTACATTTTTGCAAAATTAACGCAAGTTAAAGTTAACCATTAATAGTCAAGCATCCAAGAGTGGAACAGATGCTTATATGTTGTAATAGGTATTACTGCAAGCAATACCAAGGTGCTATGTACCATGAAGTGATTCAATTATACATCTACCAAATGTCATTCTGGAAATTGAATTTTTACCGGGGTTCAGCGTTTTCACCAGCTTCTCAGACGTATCGGATTCTTCAGCATGTAATGGAATCTTGTTGGCAACGAAAAGGATTGCAGTACATCACTCCACATCAGTGTGTAATACGATGGTCCCGGTAGCTATGATACCAAACTTTTTGTTGACGTAAACTTTTATTAGCAGATTGCGATGAAAACCAATCAATCCTGCTGCTATATATATCAGAAGAAGCCACAGCACTTGAAGGCTTTGAATTATTTTTCTTTTTTTCCAATGTCTTTGCTCTGTTTTTACTTTTTCTTCAAACAATTCATACCTATTTGGATATATGCAAATGCTAGATATGTGTGCCTTGATTGTAGAAAGTTTAGGAAAACACAGTTTGAATGAATAAATCAACTGTTTCAGTCTACATTTAAGTGCATCATAAATGTGGCCTAGGTTTTTAATATTCTAGTTGCTGTTGTTAGCATTGCTGCTTTCACTAACTGATTGAAGAGCTAAAGTTTCAATTACGTAATCATGTAACGAATGTCAAGATTAACTTATTTCACTAACGAATACAAAACCAGTTCCAACTAAAAAAGTTGGTTTTTCAAAACCTTCTTTCCTAGTATAAAATAGCATATTAGCAGTATTGGCAAAAAGAACTAGGAAATAAAATTCAAATACCCGTCTGGCATTGAGATCTCGATTTAAAATGTTGTCTCAAAATGTTTCCAGGCGAACGCCATGATGACTTGCTGCAAGAAGCAATGGCTGCATTTGTTGCTGTTCTTGTCCCGAAATCTCCTCCGTCATTAATAGGCTCGACAGCAACGAAGCGTAAAGCCATAAGAATTAAGAATAGTTAAAGTATAAAACAGAAGAGCGTTGTGCATTTTAAAGAGGAGAAATTATATTTTTAACATTCTATCAATCCATATCACCATAACTAAAAATCTTAAATGTGGAGAAAGTTCTTTCTTTGTAGTAAAAATAATGTACTTCATAGAAGGCAGATCACTCATTCGTCCTTCACGAAACCACATTACAGCCCAATATACTTTTTATTGACTTCTCAATAATTTAATTTGGTTAGTTTAAAAATATTATTCGTTATTGGGTCGGTTCAGCAGTCATAGACAATTCTCATTCCTTTTATTTGTAGCGCTCATTGTATGTAGCATTTAATAATAGTTTACAGACCGAAACGGTAGTTATAACATACTGTTATCATTTTGTAAGCGATTCCAACCTAGTAGTCAGGGGTGGATCCAGGGGTGGGTGCTAGGGGGCTCAATCCCCCCCCCCAAAGCATCTAGGTCCACCCCCGACATTTTAAGCCCTCCCCCCAAACCAAAATCCACTGAAGGCAAGCCCTCTGAAACAAAATTCTCTCAAGTCAAGCCCTCCCCCCAAACCAAAGTCCGCTCAAGCCACCCCCCCCCCCAAAACAAAATCCTGGATCCGCCGCTGCTAGTAGTATTCCTGTCAAAACATTTAACAGTTACCAAATTTCTATTTTACATTATCTAGTCGAGAGTCCAATGAAGGAATATATAAATCTATCTTGGGTATGACGAGAGAGATGTCCGAAGTCAAAATGAAACGAAATATACGGGCGAGTTGCGCTATAGGTCCATTTAATCGTTACGCTAAAATAAATTGAAATTACTTGCTTTACTTGTCCCATATGAGTATCATAGAAACCGCTGGGGTAGATAACGATTATTCGATGTCAACACACGGCAGTATAGAAAATATTTATCGAAAAGACAGGTCCATAAAATAGTAACATGCTTAAAAATTATTATTATTTTTTTTACTTTTGCACCAAGTAGTACAATTACTTAACAGTTCTGAGACTTAAAAGCTTTCATTGGGAAGCAAACCTGACCGGTAGCGTGGTTTGTTTGGTTTGCGTCCTCGCGAATACGGGCGAGTTGCGTTATAGGTCCATTAATCGTTACGCTAAAATAGATTGAAATTACTTGCTTTTCGTGTCCCATTTGAGTATCATAGAAACCGCTGGGGTAGATAACGTTTATTCCAAGTCAACACACGGCAGTATTGAAAAAGAAAAATTAACGGCTAGTGTACTTATTTCGTTTTTCCTTAATTACGAGGTCCATTTTTTCTTCGTGTGTTGAATTGATCTTACCTATTTGCTGGTGGTGGTATCTAGTGGTGGAATTATGAAGTACTGAAGAAGACAGTTATTCATTTGTCTAATTTGCAACCAAAGATGTTACACGTATCGTCAATGGTACGTCACTTCCTCATGCCGTGGAGTGGGGGGATTTCGGCTCGGCATCGGGTGTACCCACAGACGCATGTACAAGCATTAGACGTTAGAGTGAAAATGAAGACGAGAGCGTCGACGAATTTGAAGTGTCATAGAATGTGGAGGAAGATTTTTTTTTTTGCTATCATCAGTCTTTCGACTGGTTTGATTTAATTCTCCATCCCTTCCTATCTTGTGCTAAGCTCTTCATCTCTGACTATCCCTTAGAACCCACGTTCTCAATTATCTGCTACATATATTCTAATCTCTGTCTTACTCTATAGTTCTGTTCCCTCCACTAACAAATTAATGAATCCTGCAAATCTAAAAATATGACCTACCAGCTTGTCTCTTTTTTCTGTTAAGCTTCTTCCACAAAGTTCTTTCTTTATCCATCATTTTAAAAATTCGTTCATTTCGTACTTTGTCTGTCCACTTAATTTTCTGCGTTCTTATGTGGCACCACATTTCAAATGCTTCAATTTTCTTTCTTTCTGGTATTCTTAAAGTCCATGCTTCGCTGCCATAAAGTGCTGTGCACCACACATAGAGTTTTAAAAAGTTCTTTCTAATTCCTAGATCAATGTTTGAAACTAAAAGATTTCTTATTTTCATGAAGCCTCATTTTGCTAGTGCTATTCTGCTTTTAACATCATTCCTGCTTCGGCCATCGGTTGTAATTTTGCTTTCCAAGTAGCAGTATGTATTTACTTTTCCTATCGCATCCGATCCTATTTTATATTTAATCTAAAGAAAGAAGAATACAAAACATTAAAATATTTTTAGTGGAAAAATTTAAAAGAAATGAACATGGAGAGGTGATTGAAAGTGTGTGGGCAGAATTAGGAATGAAAAAGAGTCGATCACAGGGGAAGCAATGCAGCTTTATGTTATAATAAATCTGTTAGTGAAGGTTATAATTTAATTAGTGTGTAACATGAAAATATTTCAATACAAGATAGTTTGTGAAGCAGTCTAAAGATGAGTGAAAGTATTGAATTTGGAGAGTAGAAGAACAAAGAAATATGATGATCGCATTTTGATATTAAAGAATAATTGTTGGAGAATGAAAACGATGCTTGAAGTAAATACTTTCCAAAAAACTGAATGAGTATAGTTGAAAAATAATACATAATGAACAGGATAAAGATAATAAACGACGTTAATGAGAAGATAAAGAACCGGAAGAACAAAAAGAAAAAATTAATTTTCAGAAATACTGTTGATTTAATTCTATACGAGGAAAATCTTTGATAACGGTGTGTTAAAGAGATAATAGATTATTGTAAATATATGGAATTTTCTACTCAGTATTTCGTTTTCATAAAAATTATAAGGACAAAATTTGTAGAAAACGAAATGTGAGCGTTTATATAAGGATTGAGCGCTAAAATGTATGTAATTATGGTTTTTACTTTTTTTAAATTTAATAAATAAGGAACAAAGGTTAATTGGTTAGTAATTTGAATTCCGATCCTTCCCGGCGGCCATGGATGCTTTCGTATTTTTTACAGCAAGAGGTTTCGCATTTTTATAGAAGAGGTGCCTCTCGAAAAAAAAATATTATTTCTTTTATTGTGGAAATCGTGAATCGTATCACAGCTATTTGATTATTCTGTTCTGGTCTAAGTTTAGATCGCGACAAGCGCTGTGAAAATACAGCACTCTCGAATATTTTTCTATTATTATTTTGATGAGGACAACAATCTTTTCTTGCCATAGTGGAACACCTGCCATACCTTTGTCCAACGCCTTGTTTTTGGCAGTCAGTCAATTCAATAAAACCTAAAATTTCTTCTTTCACCATGATTTTCCATTTCTTAAAAAGTATAACAACCATTAATTTCCTCTTTCCCTGTTATTTTATAGCTCCAGTTTGAAAAGATACTTGTGTGATCCTTCAAAATTTGATCACCATTCAGGATTGCAATCCTGCAGTGTTTTCAATCTCGCGGGATTTTCGCCAATCCCGCGGGATCCGTGCGGGATTTGCACAAACAGTTTTTTAACGCTTATATTTAAAACATAGTTACTTAAAACATTAATAAATTAAATAATAATTAAATTAATAAACCAATTTTAATGTTCAAATAATAGTTAACAATATTTTAATTGACAATATGATATTAAAACTTTTTAAAATGTCTTAAGTACATTTCGAGGATTTCCATTTTTGTTTTTTAAACTAAACAAATTTTTAAACAAATAATAAAAAAACTGGAAAATATTTAGTTTTAGGTCATATTATGTGCGTTACAATCATGGAGGAAGGAATATATGGAGACGAGATAACGCCAAATCCGTGAAACCTCGTGAAAAAACTGTGCCTGCGTGGCGGACATCGTAGGAGTACCAAAACATTGGGCTGTTTGCACTGTGTCAGCTGCTGAGAATATTTCATTTTCTAATATTCTAAAGTTTTCTATAATGCCAAGTTGTGATGCATATGATTGTACAAACAGACGAGATAGGAAAAAACCTGGAATAGCGTTTCATAAGTAAGTCACATTGTAATTATCGTTCTTGAAGTATCTGACAGGCAAGCGCAACATTAGTGCCATTCGCTATAAATTTATTCATTGCTCTCAATAGGATCATATTATTCTCAAATTTTTGTTGGTGTAGTGTAGACAATTAGCATATGTTACTATTTTGCACCTGAAAAGCTAGCCTTATTTTAGACAAATGTTGGAAATTTAATTTAAACGGGTCATGTTTACATCGCGACACAGTGAATATGGTATTCTGCATGCATTACTCACGTTTAAGTTTACACTGAAATTGCACGATGAAATTAATCGTGATAATTTGTGCTAGTGCGAACTACTAAACGTTATGAAATAAACTTTGTTTACGGAAATGTAGTTCGCGATGTATTTCTTGTGTTTAGATGTGTCTACATAGTTTGGTTTTGTAGCGGCAGTATTAATGGAAATGTTGGCAGGTTGAAATGCGGTGTACTACCAGAAGTAGAACAAACAATTTATTTATTATTAGCTGTTAGCTTCTGATTTTTGATTGTGCTGATTTTTCTAGCAAAATTATATAGGCCACTACCAGTACAATATCTTCTAAGTAAGCTCAGAAACTATGAGGTTTTATGAAGTATTATTTTTTTTAAAGCTCTAAACATTGACTTATGATTTTTTTTAAATTTCAGATATGACTTGTTTCTGTTTGTAAATATGTCTACAAGTATATTTCTAGATTTTGAAATCTTCCTAGTCAATTACTGAAATAGAATGTGAAAATATAACCTATTTGAACATCAACTAAAATTTAAGGACTGTAGAAATAAACAGTTTGTTATTCAAGTTAAAAAGAATTACCTGCTCATTAAGTTACATCCGAATCATCATCAAATATGGATATGGCGATAGTTTTTTTCTGGTCCAGGCCGCATTTCAACCTAACCACGTCAATTTTAAGGTACAATATCTCGAGAACTAAGCGAGATATCAAAACATTGTATTATTTACTTTCAGTTTCCCTCATCGAGTTACATAAGAATTCGTCATCAAATTGCAGCTCCACGGTTATCGTTGAATCCCCTCATAACCTAACAACCTCACTTTTGAGACAGTATATCTCGCGAACTAAGCGAGATATAGAAAAATTTTATTCCTTATTTTCGATTTGTATCGTCGTGTTATATAAGAATCTATCACCAAATTTGACTTTGGGGACACGTTTCTTCTGAATTTCAACCAGAAACTCCACTGTTTTGAGACAGTATATCTCGAGAACTAAGCACGATATCAAAAAATTTTATTCTTCATTTTCTATTTGTCTCGTCGAGTTACACAATAATCCATCATCAAATTGCGGTGCCACGGTTGTCTTATGATTCCCTTGAGGTTTTTGTGCATATTTCCGTGTTTCTCTGGTCAAGCAATATGGCGGCCTCCCCTCCCCACTTGTCTCCACCCGGTTTCACTCCAGTATGTGGCGAAGGTCCCTTGCGTCGTCTCCATATATTCCTTCCTCCATGGTTACAATACATCACATGAATTTAAAAACATGGTTTGCCCTCTTGCGCCAGTAGAGGTCCTCGCGAAACCTATATCGCCCACATCAAATTTAGTTCTGGCCCCGCCAGTGCCCGCAATTTATTCAAATAATCTTTTCGGCAGATTCGGTGATTTTTTTTTTTTTTTTTTTTTTTTTTTTTTTTTTTTTTTATAGAAACTGCAGTTTGAACATTTTTAGAAAATTCAGTATCCTTGGTAAACTTTTTTACGGCATCAATGTCCTTGTCGAGGCATTAAGAGATAGACGTTTACCTTTATATTTTTTGGAACTCTTGAAACAAAAAATACAAACAACTTGATTTGCTAAACTCTCAAAATGTTCTAATTCTTTTTTTTTTTTTTTTTTTTTTTTTAATTTATGCTTGATGTCCCAGCAATACATTCTATATTACCAACACTAACGTTGTTTTCAGATGCTGATGCTTCACCAAAACTTACCGGAAATATGTTCTTTGGATATATCTATAAAATTTATATTACAGAAAAGTATATATCTCAGGAAAAAAAATTAAACAACAATATATATATATGGCGTGGGGGTATTCGATATAGTGAGTCTTAAGATATTTCTTATTACAGTCTATTGTTATGCATAGTAAAACGTAAAATTAAACTATACCTAATGAACGAGCCAAATCGGATTTTTGAGATGCGTTTTCGTCATAATATTTCCAGGCAGGAAGATTTTAGGCCCAACTAAGTATTCTGGCTTATTTATTTTTAATTTTTTTTCTTACCAAATTTGAAGATATTAAAATTTCAAAATACTTCAAGGACATTTTTTTGCAAATAAAAATTTGCAAAGTTAAAAATTCGATGGTGGACTATGCGCCAATACCCTTCAGCCAGGTCTTCGATTTTGTATTCATAAATTACAAAGGAAGTGTTATACAAAATTTCACGGTGCCTCAAATACCTACCCTAAATTTTTAACAGCTCTCGGACTAATACAGATGGTTCCAATTGCAACATGGTATACAGATGGCTCATACTGGAACATGCTATACAGGTAGCAAGCAAGCGGAACATAATACACAGAAGGCTAAAATTGGAACGTGCTATACAGAAGGCATTCAAGCGGAACATGCTATACATATGGCTCCAAATGGAACATGCTACACAGATAGCAAGCAAACGGAACATGCTATAGAGATGGCTAAAATTGGAACATGCTTTGTTTGATATAAGAGTGGATTAAAACAAAACCGTTTAGATATGGAAATATTTGCTTTAATCTAGTGGATATATGGCTTAGAGCACACCTCCCTCGTTTAGAATATTTAATCCGCGATTCGTTCCACTCCACGATTATCTTTTACCACGCAGATATCTCCCACAATTCTTCGGCCTTCTCAAATATTCTCTTGCTTTATGATCTATCTAGTTAGCCCTTGCATAACGCTGGAAACTAGACTCTCTCTTTGTGACAAATTGTGGGCCTACGTTTCACTTTGTCTTATGTTGCCTAGTGTTGAATGACTTTGACAAAGTTCTATGGCTTTTGAAAACTGCCCTGTTCTCCATTTTCTCAGGCTAAATCACCTAAATATTTATCAAGTTCCCACTGATCAGCTTCGTACAAAAGAAATACCTACACTGTTTAACTTTTAGGTTATTGTTTATAACTTAATTCTGTCAGAAAAATATTCTACATAATTTCCTTGTCGTCTTTTAACTGTTTGCAATTACTCGCAACTAAATGTGGCTCTGCAGTCGAGGAAAACGTGTTAAGAGCGCCTTTTCAAGACATCATTCGTTTTACAACGCTTGCAATCATAATGAACTACAAATTGAAAGGCTTCGCCAGCTAGTTTCTTAGCAACATCAGTTTTATCTCAAGTCGACTGATCACCAAATCACAAGAAATATTCAGACTTAATAAAGAAATCTATTGAATCTACTCATTTAGAGTTCCACCATATAAAATGCAATTACACATCAACTCTTCTGTCTTTAAACTGATAATAATTAAACCCAAGAGTAGTACGAGGAGTTATTTCTTCCAGTTTCTGGTTTAGCATATGTGCAGCTTCCTATGCTTTCATTATTGGTGTGAGATTGTAGAATAATTAATTGTATTATTTCGTTTCAGCCATCCAAGGGCTACAATTACGCATTTTCATTTCCTCTTCTGAATTTCCTTCCTCCATCGCCAGTACTACTTCGTTCTCCGGCTTACTTTTGCTTTCCCTTCCTCTGAGGGTATCCTCCGTTTCCTAATTGGTTTTTCTTCGTTCAGATCCTTTACCTCCGCAAATTTTCCTGTGAATAATTTCCTATCTTCGATGTCTTCCACCTTGATTCCACACCTTTTCAGAACCTTATGGATCTCCTTCAGTGCCGGAACTGTAGTCTTCCTGTTCTCTTAAAAGTTTAAAACAAACTTTTTGTCATCCTTTCTGGTTCCATTCTCCCGACTTGGACATAGTAAGCTAATCTCGTTTTCTTAGTTATTATTCAGTGCCTTTTCAAACTTATTGTACGAAGGGCGTTTGAAAAGTCTGTGCAAAGTCCGAGAGATGGCACCACCGGCGCGTATTGAGGTGATGTTTAGTTAGTAGCATCTCTTGAATGAACGCACACTAAGTTTCAGCCATATTGGTTTATTTCTTTGTGTTTGGCATTCGTGTGAATCAAGGAAGTCGAGTGATTTTCAAGAGATGGACGAAAAATAATTTCGTGTGGTGATTAAACATTACTTTATGAAAGGCAAAACGCCTCAGGAGACCAAAGAGAAGCTTGATGAACACTCTGCACCTTCGATTAGATCAGTGTATAAGTGGTTTCAAAATTTTCAGACTGGCCATATGGGCACAAGTGACGCTGAACGTTCTGGACGCCTTGTGGAGGTTACGGCTCCAGGAATCAATAATCAAATCCATGATATGGTGATGGATGACAGAAGAGTTGAGGTGCGGGAGATTGCTAGTGCTGTGGGCGTCTCGATTGAACGGGTACATAATATTTTGCATAAACATTTGGACATGAGAAAGCTATCCGCAAGATGGATGCCGCGATTGCTGACGCTTGACCAAAAACGGAATCGTGTGAAGTGTTGCAAGGATGGTTTGCAGCTGTTCCAGAAGAATCCGGAGGACTTTAAGCGTTGTTTCGTCACTGTGGATGAAACACGGATACATTACTATACTCCTGAGACCAAACAACAATCTAAACAATGGGTTACCAAGGACGAATCTGCACCAAAAAAGGCGAAGACCGTTCCTTCGGCCGGAAAAGTTATGGCGACTGTCTTTTGGGATTCGCATGGGATAATCCTCATCGACTATTCGGAAAAGGGTAAAACAATTACAGGTGCATATTATTCATAGTTACTGGACCGTTTGAAAACCGAGCTGCAAGAAAAACGCCAGCGATCGGCCCACAAGAAAGTCCTTTTCCATCACGACAACGCACCAGCACATGCCTCAGCAGTGGTGGTCACAAAATTAATGGAAATAGGATTCCATCTCGTTTCACATCGTCCCTATTCTCCAGACTTGGCTCCCTCGGACTACTATTTGTTCCCCAATTTGAAGAAATGGCTGGCGGGACAAAGATTTTATTCAAACGAGGAGGTGATTGCACAGACTAATGGATATTACGCATTGGACAAATCCTATTATTTGGAAGGGATCAACAAACTAGAACATCGTTCAACGAAGTGTATAAGCCTAAAAGGAGACTATATCGAAAAATAAAAAAGGTTTTCCCCAAACACATAAGTAGTTTTTAATTTTTAGCACGGACTTTTCAAATGACCCTCGTATAATTCTTGGTTCGATATCAAACGGAAATGAAACTCGCTTCCTGCAGCTTATTTATATTAGTTGTAGTTACATTTTCTTGTATGATTTGATTTAGCCTCTTTTGGTAATTTCAGCAAAATATTTGGAAATATCATTTAATTTTTGATTTCCTAATATGATCTGGGATCTAAAAAGATTTTTAGGTTATGGCCTTGTCGAGGTGCCATTTGGCCAAGGCTGTGGCGTGTGTGGATGTGTTCTATGAGGTGAGGGACTGGCCTGAAGGAATTCCAGCTCTGCTCGAAAAGTCCTCTTCAGTTCTTGCCAGCTCCACTAGAACCTTTGGGGCAAGTCCCGACACCATTGTGGTTGCGGCCACGGGGTGAAGGTTAGAAATGCAGTCAAGTTCTGAGAACATGAAGGAAGGCGAGACTTGCAATGGAACCAGTTTATTGGCCTCGTAGACAGTAACACAGTTGATGACGTACCGCAAAGTGGATTCCAACCATCGCCGATTAATCTAAGCTTTAACTAGAGCTTACTTAGAAACCTTGTTTCCTTCTTTTCTATTTCTGTAAGTCCCTTTCTGTATTTTGTTTTATCTATTCTAGGTATTGTTAATTGCTGTCGTTTGCACATTATAACTGAATGTTGCTAATTTTAATACTGTTTCATTGAGAACGAAGGCTTTCATGGCGTATCGATGATATGAAGTCATTACGGGTTCCCCGCCGTATGGTGTTGAAGAAAAAGAACGGCGAGCTTTCGGCGGCTAGCTCTACCACCATCTTCAGGTCTGATGTTACGCAGGGAGCACCAGAGCTGCGCTGCCTGTCTAGGTAGTGACAGTGAGCTTCCGACTGCTAGAAGACACCTGAAACCTGATGAGGACAGCAGAGGTAGCTGTCGAAACGTGGTGTTTATATATCACCATCCGGTTGGATACCCGAGAAGATTTCATTGCATCACTACGCAGGAAAAGTCACTACTCACACAGGGAAGAAATGTTTATTCCAAAACAGTAGTTCAAGAGGCTGATCAGAAGAAGGGAAAAAAAGAAACAGCTTGGTAATTATTGCATGAGCAAAGCTTTCAGGAATGAACGACAAACACATTCAACACAAATGAAACATTACTATAATATTTTATTATTATGTATGGAAATAACATCCACAGTTAATAATAAAAACATTACTCATTACTCAGCGTTTTTGACGTGTTTAAAAAAACTATTGCTAGTTTTGTTACTGTAAGTTATTTATTTGCATAAGATTGGAGAAACTTTTTTGTTTGTTTGACTTATGGCTTCACGCCTCGTCGACGTCGAGGTCATTAGAAGCGGGATGGCACTAGGGTCAAGGAACGGGAAGGAATTCGGCCATGCGAACCGGCGTCCTCCCGAATACGAGTCCACGCTCAGTATATACAGGATGTCCAGGAGTGAAAGGATAATCCTGCAACCGCAGGTACGTCACATCATGTCCTACCATATCACAAAATTTTATTGCAGTAAAAGTCTCACCGTTTTCGAGTAATTTTTCAAAAAATGTGCCTTGTTCAGTTTATCCAAGCCATTTCTACAAATTAAGACTTTTAGGACCCTTATTTTTTTTTTTACTCAATTATGTTTGAGTCGTTTAGCACAATGTTTTTTTACTAAAAACATTTAAAAAAAAACTTAAAAATCTTAAGCAAAAGTGTATACAAATTTATTCAAACTGCTGACTTTGACATCTTTTCTCTATATGTTTAAGAAGCACATTGGTTTCTTTAACCGATTGAACTGCCATAAAACAATCATTTTAATAGAAGTATAAAAAATAATTATACAATTTGAGTTTTTTTAACGTAAAAAAAACGAATTTACCCTCTTTCTTATCGATTTTTATCTCGAATTTTTTGCGTCTAATTTAGTCTCTCATCTTCATATACAGTTTATCAACTATAATTTTAAATTACTTCCGTTTTATTTGCTTGTTGAATTATTCCAATCCTCGACTCCCTTTTACGAAACAAGACAGCAATTTTCACACTCCCGTAAGCCCCAAATCCTGAGCGAATTTCTATTTTTTTTTATTTTTTTTTTTTTTTTTTTTTTTTTTTTTCTTTAAGAGTTGTCAAAGTCAAGGGCATTTGAGGCGGGGTACAAGGAACTGTAAGCAATTCGCCACTCGCCTTTCGAAGCAAGCAGCCCGGCATTCGCCTGGAATGATTTTGGTAAACAAGGATTGAACATGCTATACAGATGGCAAGCAAGCGAAACATGCTATAGGTATTGCTCCAATTGGAACATGGTATACATTGGGCGAGCAAGCGGAACATGCTATACAGATGGCAAGCAAGCCGAACATGCTTTACGTATTGCTCCAATTGGAAAATGCTATGCATATGGCAAGGAAGCGGAACATGCAATACCTATTGCTCCAATTGGAACATGGTATACATTGGGCGAGCAAGCGGAACATGCTTTACATAGTGCTCGAATTGGTACATGCTATACATATAGCGAACAAGCGGAACATGCTTTAAGTAGTGCTCCAATTGGTACATGCTATACATATAGCGAACAAGCGGAACATGCTTTACATAGTGCTCCTAGTGGAACATGCTATACGGATAGCAACGAAGCGTAACATGCTCCTTAATATAGGTTGCATTCCCATGGCGGTGGTGTATTTATAGCTATTAGTTAGTACCTCCCATGTAACGATTTATTTATTCCTAATCTTGTTTCATTGATCCCTGCTGAGGAAGTACCTCTTGGGTTTGAAACATGTCATGACTACTACGCATACATACAATATGACTCATAATCATTGCGAAAAAAATCATCAGTTACAATTATAAAAAAAGAGAATAAAAACAAACATAAATTTTTACAACTGAGTTTTGTAAAAGGTTATATTTAATACAATTAATTATTATGTTCAAATTCTTGAATGGAGTAGAAGGAGTTCTCAATAAGATAATTTCTCAGTTTGCCTTTAAATATATCTTTATTACCTCCAAACTGTTTTATACTCTTGAAATTTTTATTAAACAGATGTAACTCAAAATAATTAACTCCTCTTTGTACTAATGACAGAATTGTTTGTCTTTTGTGCAAGTTACTTCTGTTTCTTGTATTGAAATTGTGTACCTGTGAATTATAAATAAACAGATTAAAATGACCTATGACAAAGCACATGAGAGAATATATATACTTAGAAGTAATTGGAAAAATATTGAGTTTTTTTAAAAAAAACTTGTCTGCAAGAAGTTCTTTTTTTTACACTACACAACATCCTAATAGCTCTTTTCTGCGCTATGAAAACTTTTTTACTTTGTGAAGAATTTTCCCAAAAAATTATGCTATATGACATCACTAAATGAAAATATGAGGAGTAAACCTTTCTCGTTGATTCCAGATCTGCTGTTAGAGAAATTGTTCGTATTGCAAAGGTGACACTACTTAACTTCTTCAGCAGTGAAGTGATATGTTTGTGCCAGCAGAGTTTCTGATCTATTTTAATACCAACGAATTTTATCTTCTTTGTTTCTAAGATTGTGACAAGTTGACGTGATGATTCCAAAAATGAACTTGAAAAGTAATTCATCCTTAGGCTGAATAAAATCTCTTGAGATTGAAGAACTAGAAGTATTAATAGACTATTAAACACGGACACAGTCCATCGCACCATCGTATAATTGTTTCAGAGGTCGTGATCGGAGGACTAGAACTTGTTTAAATACAAACTTGACTTGTACTAGACCCTGAAAAAAAAGATTTGACGAATTTCTGTTTGAAGGTATGCGCAATTGCTTCGAAAGCATCACGTCGTTTTTTTTTATTTAATTTTTTTTATTATAGAGGCTGGGTAATCATTCATAATGTAATCTTTGGCCATAATCTCTGTAAGTGTCAGAGAATGCAGATTCCAGATTAGTAAATTGTTGAGCAACTCCGAAGAAATTAATTGGCAGAATACTCGATTCGGTAACATATTTTGTCTGATGTCCACTTTAAATAACTTAATAACTCACATATAGCGAACATGAATAAATACCATTAACGAAATTGGTCAGTAAAATATGTAAAAAGCAAATAAACTGTAAGGTATAACCTTTGGTCAAGCAGCCACTTAATTACTACAATTATAGAGTAGTATAGGTTTCAAGGTAGATTAGAATAGACGTAGTACATAAAAAAAAAAATATTGTATCATGGAAACGGATAATGCCTTATAGGGGAAAATTAGATTATAATACCAGAGGTGACTATTGCAAAAAAAAAAAAAAAAAAAAAAAAAAAAACCAAATGTATAACTATTAAATTAAGTAATCCTACCATTGTTAAAACGGAACCAAGCCTATAGAGGCCTGAGTCAGAACGATGGCGTGGCAGAATGAGCAAACGTCAGCATACCACTAACAGCAAACAAAGCGCTTCAACCACGTTCAAAACAGTCTTGTTTGTAATGTAGAGGGAATGATCATTGACTTTTGCATAAATACACGATGAATCATAACAATATTTAGGAGTTAATTTCCATATTAATGGTAAGCCAGGATGCTGCAAATTTGAACTGGCTCAGGACTGTAGTGGCTGAGAACATATATTTAAGTGAATGTTACTTAAAAGCAATTGTGATTACCCAGTAATCCGGTATAACTAAATGATAGATTACAGAAAGATATGTACAAACTGGGTTAACTGCAACTAACTGAATAATGGGATACTCTAAGAATAACTGGAATATTTCAATAAAAAACCACCAGCACTATAACAATAAGCGATATTTGTGATCCAATATAACATTAAAATTTGCAATAGCAGCTGTAACTGTTATTACTGTAAGCAAGACCAAATGTAATATTATAGAATTAATTAGACAGTAAGTCAAAGTGTAACGGAACTGTATGCAAAATTCCTTGCATGTAAATATTTTGTACAAACCACTATGTAATCAACAATGTAAAAATTAATACGTAGGGCCTAATTTAGTCGCTAAGATATTAGGCTGTATAAATGAAGGGTAAATAAAAAAAAAGCCACTTAATTAAATTAAAACTTAGTCTCGGTCAGAGTGACAATTAGCATTCGTGATTACAGCAGAGACCATGAGTAATTTAAGTTTTATTATGTTGCTTTTATTAGCGACATGTTACTAAAAAGCAGTTCCATGTTTTTCAGCGTTAAAGTTTATCGATATTTGTGTAACTATTTCCTAAGGGCCCTGCTAGACAACTCGGAAACAAACACAATCTACATATATACAGACGGATCCAAAACAACTCCGGGGATCGAGTAGGCCCCAAAACACAGCACCAAACATTACATTGTTTACCACCGTAAACTCCAATATATTGAGCAGAAGCAGGAGGAAATATTAGAAGCAGTAAGATATGGCCGGACCAGGGGACCAAAAGAGGTGGTTATAATAGCCGACTCTTTGAGCGTTATCAAGAGCATTTCAGAACCCAAGTGGAACTATGGGATGGCACCCTTGCTAATAGAAATACTTCACGAAATACACGTCAGCAACAACCTAGGGATCAAAACAAGGTTAATATGGGTACCCTCACACAAAGGGATCAAATACAACGAATATGTAGATAGACTTGCCAAAGAAGCCATCTCAAACGGACAAAGAATAGAACTAACACTCCCTCTATCCGCATTCCTGCATGGGATTAAACAGGGAGCGAAGAAAATATGGCAGTCAGGTTGAAACAACTCGATGAAACAGAAAGGTGCTTTTTACGGCCGCATCCAACCAGTCATCCCTTCCAAACCGTGGTTCCACAACTGGAAAGTAAACAGACGCCACTTAACCAACATCATCAGAAGCAGATTTCATCATGGCAACTTCCCCAGCCACTTAAAGCGGATAGGATTGAGAGACAACCCACTATGCGCTTGCATTGACCAGGCAGCAGGGGATATAAACCATCTTTTCTTCTCGTGCAAGAAATACGCCCACATTCAGGACAGAATGCTAAAAGAACTCGCAAAATATAACATTCCTCTCCTAACCAACGCTTCCATCCCGCTCGCCTCAAATAAATACGAAATACTCAAAATAATAATGACCTTCTTTAAGGAGGGAAACATCCAATTATAGATTTTAGACAAATAGAAAATCCAACAGGAAACGACTGGAACAAGGTTGTACATTTACAATATAAAAAAGTAAGTGATTACATGTCGACTTACAGTGTAACACCAAGAAGTAAACAGATAGATATAGAACTGTAAAAGAATGCAAATGTAAAAGATCATACAATATTTTGACACA
>JARYHS010006851.1:992077-1025905 GCA_031002005.1 Vandiemenella viatica
AAAATTTATTACTTTCTGTAAATGAATTTCCTCCTCATTCTTTTGTTTTTTCAGACGAACAAACACAACATATTTAAAGGTATCGTGAACATCATGTGGTCAACTTATACAGTCTAATAAGCAAAATGTGCTTATTCGCAATTCTTTATCAACCAAAGTGAACAGCAGGCGAGTGAAAGGAGTGTCCAGCTGTTAAACAATGCTGTAAGACTCCGTAAGCAGCTATAAGTTGTAAACCTACCACTACCAGAATATCTAAAGCATTTATTGGCTCTATGTAACGTCCTTCTGTCGTCTTCAGAGAGCAAAACACAATATCTCCTCACAGCAAAATGACAACGTTTCATGTGAATAGCCGATAAGTTCTGCTACAGAGATACTTAATGTTCTATAGTAAGAATTCCACTATCAATTTCTGCTGCTCAAAAACTAAGATCATTGCTATCTAAAATCTAAATTGTTGTCCGCTGTTCCGTCATTCCATCAACATATACAAAATTTACAGAACCTAAGCTTCAGTCACCTGCAACATACTGCTGATCGGATAATCATAAATACAAAAAAAACTCCTGGAATGAAATCGCCGTACAGCACATTCAAAGTAATAAGCATTCTTCTTATCAGTTGCCAGACATCTGTAAAACAGGCCTTTGTTTTCAGAGTCACGATCTTAATACATTGGCATTCACTCATTATTTCAACAAACTAATGCTTTAAAAACCAAACAATTCAAATTAACGATAAAAAGAAAATACTTCAAACGACGTTAATAGTTACTGTAACGGAAGTTGTTAATACGTTCCAACTGCTAAATACATGACATATTTATACATCGTGTAATTCAGCTTATATGTATTACTACATAAAATCTCAGGATTGAACATTAGCCACATACAGGTAAATAACATCACAAGTTGCCCAAGTAATTGAGAATGAAAGGCTCATCCATGTTGCTGTGGATAGTAATCAGCAACGTATGAACTGCACAATACGATATAATACATCCCAATACAAGAGACTAGCTCTGTGGGTGTGGAAAGTTGTCAATTTACAGTTCACAATATAATACATATACCAGAAGATCTACAATCATAGCATACGTGGGACATTAACCACGTCAACTACATTTATACAACTCATAAACAGATTAATGGTAGAGACCCACCTCTTCTTTAATATACACAGCCTCTATTGTCTCCATATTGTATCCTGTGACGCCTAGAGAGATGAATAGCCCAATATTACTAACAAGTCACTGCAATAACAACATACGACGCACAAACAACTGTTTGACAAAGGTTCGGTACGAAGATATCTACATATCTGCATATACCGTATACTCTGCAATTCACAAAATTGTGGGTGGCAGAGGGTGCTCAGCATTAAAGCTAATATCTTTGCTGTGTATTCCAATCCCTAATGGTACGAGGGAAAAAAGAATTCATATAAGAATCAGTGCGGCACCTTATTTCTCTAATTTTATCTTTCCTGTCCTTACGACTCAAATAGGTGGAAGAAGTATTTCACTACACTCAAAAGTGAATGTACGCATGTTTACCAATAAGTTTAAACGAAACGTGTGTCGTCTATCTACCAGAGACTCCCAACCTAGTCTATAATCAGTTCTGTGACGCTTTCATAAGGACTGTAGCAAGCGGTACGAATCGAGCGGCTCTTCTCTGTACTTTCTCTATATTTCGATCAACCCCTTACGAAACGGATGTCCAAATGGCACAACAATAGTCCAAATGTGGACGCACAAGAGATTTGTACGCTATCTCCTTTGTTGTTCATTACAATTTTCAGATTCGACCTATGAATCGCCGCCTAGAATTTTGCTCTACCTGCTAACGAATTAATGTGTAGTCCCATTTTATGTTCTTTGTACTGTTACTCTCAAATATTTCATAGAATCGACCATATCAATAACGAATTGTTTAACTCGTATTTTCTGAACAATTGGATTCTTTTGTTAGTAATGCTCATTGTCTTGCACTTCTTTACAATTTGAGTTAGTTGCCACTAAGCGCACCAAGCCAAAATACAATCCAGATCGCGCTGAATTTCTAAGCAATCGGCCAAATTTCTTACTTCCCCTATAAATAACCGCATCATCAGCAAACAGTCTAAAAAGGCTTTTCACTTTGTCTCCGAGATCATTTATAAAAATTCAAGAAAAAGAAGTGGTCCTATTACACTTCCTTGAGGTACACCCGATGCAACATCGGATTAGAAGAACTTTCTCCTTCAACGACAACATACTGCGACCGACCAGTTAGAAAATCCTTTATCCGTCACAAAGCTGATGCGATATACCGTACGCTCGAAGCTTCGCTAAGAGGCGGTTGTGTGGCACAGAGTCAAAGGCTTTCTGAAATCTAAAAAAAATTGCATCTACTTGTGAACCTGCATCGATAACTTTAATTACGTCGTGTGTAAGTAGGGTCAGCTGTGTTTCACATGATCTTTTCTTCCGAAATCCTTATTGATTTGTTGTAAGCAAATTATTATCATCTAGAAAATTCATAATGTTCGAGCATATAATATGCTCCATAACTCTACTACAAACAGATGTTATAGATATGGAACAATAGTTTCCAGTATCACTTCGATCACCTTTTTTGAAAATCGGAGTTACTTGCGCGATTTTCCAGTAAAGATACTGCTAGTTTCAGGCGATCAAATCCACATTAAGTTTTCTGTCGTAAAATAACTTAAGTAGGAGAATTTAAATTGTTAACTATCGTTCTCTCATTCCATTTATACGAACAATATTTTGCTGGTATTCAAGGTTTTATTCAGTTGGTAAAACTGAAGCGTGATGCAACTTCAAATCCCAAGTTACTTCTCACAGTATACATGGAAACCAGTTGGGTGTAAACATACAGCACGTTCTACAAGACGCAGGCAGAGTAAATAATATCAAGTGAATTGTACATAACGTTACTGTGATAAAAATTTTAGAGTGGAATAGGCAGTACTGAGAGGTGCAGAAGGTGCTGTTCCGGACTGACAACTCATTTTTTAATTAATTGCAATGGAGCTCACACTCTGGTGGTAATTTCCCGACACACCCACTCTGTCCCCCTTTCCTGCACCCACCTTCCTTTGCTCCCTACAAAATTCGAACTTTCAACGTTTTTAGTAAATTATTCATCATCTCTCTTGGTAACTTATTCTAATCTATGATAGGGTTACCAGAATTTTTTCTACAAATCCGGGGACACTTACAACTTTTTCACAAAAATCCGGGGACGCTTTCGGCGTTTGTGCTAAATTATGCGTTGTACTTTTATAAATTATATGATTAAAGGATGGGTTAACTTAAAAGCCACATATTTTTTATATTTTGTATTTTGAATTAGTATCACAGACAGCCATTTTGCACACAGCACAAAGCTGTTGTGTCCAAGAAGCAGTATCCATGTAATTTTCTTTATTTCTAGGCACGTACAAGGAAAGAAGGGCGTTTCATATCTCTTGCTTTAAACAAATGAATTAGCAAATCAGGGCTTTTAAAGTTCTCTCACTTGATTTAAAAAATAAAAAATCTGAGGACAACAGCATAATTACGGGGACATTGCGGGGACGAAATCTGTCCGGGGACAGAGAGCTAAATACGAGGACTGTCCCCGGCAAACGGGGACGTCTGGTAACCCTAATCTATGACACCCTTACCTGCAAAAGAGAATCTTCCTCCATGGACATTCTTTCGTTAGAATCATTACTTTTAATTCTTACAACAATATCTCCCCACTCCTCCTCACCAACATACAACTTGTACACTTCCATACAGTACTATACAATACATTCATTTTCCATTGATTCCAATATTAGAGACTGGCTCTGTGGGATGTGGAAAGTTGTCATTTACAGATAAACTGGTTGCATTAACAAAATAATAAGTACACCAGTAGATGTACAGTCATAGCATACATGAACATTAAACAATTCTATATCAAAATAATACATAAACCAGAAGATGTACAGTCATACCAAACTCTCTTCACCTCTTCCTGTAATTATCCTCTCCAAAAGGGGAAATTAATAATAACTAGCGTAAAAAGACTATGTTTAATTCAAACAATGACGGCTGAATTCTTACAAAGAGTTTAGTGTTGGAATATGTTGATGGAGACACACACTTAGTCTGCTCCAACCATGGAGGAAAGAAATATATGGAGACGACACAAGAGACCTTCACCACGCATTCAAGTGACGCCGGGCGGAGGAGGAGTGGGGGGGCTAGGCCGCATCCATACAGACACGGGGTATATGAACAAAAACCTCAAGGGGACTCTAGGATAAACGTAACGTCACAATCTGATGATGGATTATTATGTAACTCGATGCGACAAATAAAAAATGAAGAATAAATTTTTTGATATCCTGCCTTGTGTCCCCAGATATGTCTCAAATGTGAGATGTTTTTGGTTGAAATTTAGAATAAAAAATTGGTCAAAGTAAAATTTAATGATGGATTCTTATGTAACACGACGAGACAAATCGAAACAAAGAATAAAATTTTTCGATATCTTGCTTAGTTTTCGGGATATACTGTTTCCAAATTGAGGGGATTGGGTTGATATGCGGCCTGGACCAAAAATTAATTCGCCGAAAGCCACAAAGAATTACATGGTAGACATGCAGAATGGATATTTCAGTTTTATTACTACCACTTGTGGTTAGGTTGAAATGTGGCCTAGACCAGAATAAAAATAGTTATCTTGTTACAATACATCGTAAGCTTAATTGGAAATAGCTGGAAGTAGTTTCCATCGCGATACACGTTATGTCACTGTGATGGTTCTCATGAAATTACTAACAATAATAGATAAATTCTTTGTCCCTTATATATGCAACAACCAAACGATTCTAGTGCAGACTGCATTTAGACCTAACCACAATCTCCACTTAATTGCCGCTACAGAATCAAACTATGTAAACACATCCACACACGCGTATTTGAATCGCAAACTGCATTTGGGGTAACAACATCGTTTGATTCATCAAGATTCCTAGATATGTATTATAAAATACTTAGACACATAGAAAATGAAATAATCACAGCATCAAACACAATGTGAACTTTGCATTTGTATGGATTCCCAATATGGCCACCGCCGCCACCGCGCATGCGCAGTATCAGCCGAGTGTTTAGAGGCCGCGTCACAGATTTTACGTCATTTCTCCTCCATATATTTCCTTCCTCCATTGCTCCAACCACGTTAATACAAAATTATTGCTAATTTCACAGAGAGATGAAGAAATAGAGTAAATAAATGATGCAATTGAATAATTAATCCCATATTTGATGGAGTAAGAAAATATGATAATCATGGGTGATTGGAATGCGATAGCGGCAGAAGGAAGAGGGTAATTCCGAGAGGAAGTTAATGACCTAGGAGAAGATCGAGGAACCAGGTTGTAAGAAATGTGTGGTAAATTCAACGTCGTGAACATATAGTTTAAGAATCTTGCATAAGGTAAACGACTAGGTGATACAGGTATGTATCAGCAATATTAAATATAAACAGAGATTCAGGAATCGGATTCCAGACTATAAACCATATCCAGGAGCAGGTATAGTCTATGCCCATAATCTGATGGTTATGAAATGCAGGCTGAAATTCAAGAAGCAATAAAAACAGAAAAGACTGGAACTTAACAATCTGAAACAATCTAGCTCGAGAGAAAAATTTATGGGGATGGTAGATGTTGGTCTGAGAAATAACGCCGAAAGAAGCTCAACAGAGGACAAATGGATATCATGAAGGAACTAACAGAGCTGAAAAAATATAAATGGGGCAGGTGTAGATAATATTACTACAGATGTCTTAATGATAGCAGAATGTGACATCGTACCTTACCTAGAATTAATATTTAAATTGAGTCTGGAAAACCTGCTGCTTACCAGAGGACTGGAAAAGTGCCATAATAGTGCCGGTACTTAAAGGAGGGGTGAGAATTAGAGTCGAAAATTATAGAGCAATCAGTTTGACATCAGTGGTAGGAAAATTAATGTACAGATTGTATGCAACCACATCAGAAATATAGGTGAGGAAGGACCGTAAGTGGTTAACAAATAGGCAACATGTCTTTAGGCAAGGATATTTATGCGAATCTAAAGTTAGTAGGATTTATGCAAGATATTTCGGATGAAATGGACAAAGGAAGCTAAATTGATAGTGCAGTTCTAGAGCTTTAAAAGGCTGTTGACAAAGTGAGCTATAAAGTGGTTACAAATAAGGTAAAAACTATTGAAGTGGATGAGAAAGTGATTTGTTGGGTAAAAGATTTTTTGAAAAGTATAAAACAAAAAGTAGGGTAGGAAATGTGAACCGTCTCTGGCTACACCTGAAGCCGTGCGCGAATCCCCCCACTCCCACGGCCCGCGGAAGTGACGTGGCAATGACGATACGTGCAACTTCTTTGGTATTGAGTTGCAGCGCCAACACATTATGTGTTTGTTTTTGCGTGTGATGGAGTGTAAACATAAGAATTTAACGCTTAAAGAGTTACTCATTCAAGACGAAGCACGTAATCTGTCGAAGTGCACGAAACAAGAACTGATTAACAGGTGAGAATTCACAAGATCAAAGCGAATTAAACCTTGAAAGTACCGTTGAATTTAGCCTTCTTTTCGGCCTTTCTCTATTCAATTTTTGAACCGCTTGAAATCAATTTTCAAAACCTATAAATTGTTGATTTTAGGCCAAAGTCATTTATTACTGTTTTTTTTTTATTTTTATTTTTTGTTTTTTTTTGTTTTGTTTTAATTTCGTTGCATTTACAGGTTACAGAGGAGAGAACAACTCCCAAACATCAATAAAACATTATTTCAAGTTGATTTAGTGCGTCTGGAGGCAGTGTACTAATTTCCCAAAGATGGTTTTAATGAGATATGTGTCGAATGAGATTATCTTCATTAAAGCTTTGTGTGTGGCTGCAACTACAAAGAATATGGATTACAGGGTGAAAATGGTACTCAGTGGATTATCCAGAGAAATTTATCAGGCTATGTGCCATCCATATCCAGCTAGACCTGCTTGGTCTGTAACATCTAAACATGTTGCCGCAGTAAACTACAACATATAACATTATCACTTATGTGGGGAATCCAGAGAGCTTGTTTCCAAGATTAGCCAGCCACAGGTAAGAGCTTGTTAAATTGAGCTTGTATTATTAATTACTGTAACTTGCATAAATTTGCATTATGTAAGATTAACTTTAATCTGCAGTGGTGGGGAAAGCCCACATCTTGAAGGCAAGTAAGCTGTTTGAAATCAAAGGCCAATCAAAGTGGTTTGAGAAGAAGGGTTCAAAGGTATGCTGCTTGCCGTGGAGCCACGAAGCCCATTACTTGCCCTTTCATGGCATAAATCCTCCTGCAGTGATTCTGGACCATCAAAATGTTCACTGGAAAGGGACCAAGCAAACAGTGTTGAATGGAAATCAGCCCAGACAAAAATGATAAAATGATGCTGCGCACTGTGAAAGCAGGTAGTGTACTAAGTATGAACTGTCATAATAATAAATATTTTAGCAGTTTTCTTACTTACATAACTGTTGATCTAACTTTTATTTACTCATTTTGGAAACAGTATAAACTAGTTGCAACAGGTAATTTCTGTGAAGGTCCAGCCAGGAGACAACTGAACCAAAAATAGCCTAAAAAATGATCTATCTCTAAAATGAGAATTTTTGAGAAAAACAAGTTGCCTGATCTTATGAGAAGCTCATGTGGTTGAAGGTAATTCTGTGATTTTTTTTGGCCTTTATGTTGATTTCGTTATTACATATGACGAGTCACTGAGCCAAACTGTTATTATGTGCTATATTCTTGTTGTGGGAATAGATACAGTCATCTTCTGAATTAAAAAAAAAATTCTGTTTACTTTTCCAACAGGTGTAATCATGTAGACTCTTCCAAAGTAAGGAGTGGGCTTACTTTGGTGCTACTCCAGTTGGCATTACTGAGGATGGAAAGACCATAGTTGAACTTAAATGCCCATACAGTGTGTGATTTGACAAACCATCGCTGTGCCCTTCTTTGTCCGCAAATGGAAAAGTGATGAACAAAAGATATGCGCAAATGCAGGCACAGCTGTAGTGACTGGAATTGATAGATATGATTTTGTGATCTGGACAACAAAGGGAATTGTTGAGCAGTGTGTTCTTTTAAATAGATCCTATAAGAATCAGTTGATGAATGCTGTTATCCTCTACTATCATGGGGTATTTTTGCCTCTTCTACAAGCCCAAAGTTCAAATTCTTGAAGATTGTCGTAATTGTCTTTATTGCAATGTCAAAACATTATTATTATTATCATTAATAATTACTAATTGATAAATTGCGAAGGAGCGAATACTCCTATGACAATCTCCCTACACAACCATCCTTCTCCCTTCCTCCTCCAACACACTTTTGCCCTCAACCAATTTTTACTATGATGCAATAACAAGTTTATTTTTGAAAGGGTTGATTTTTATGAAATAGCTATTTATATATTTTTAATATGTTTACCCTAATTTATGTAATCACTATATCAAGATGATTAATTTTGTTATATTAAGCTATTGAGAAGACTGCCATTTAATTAAATTACAATGGAGTGCAGGTTCTGGTGGCAATTTCCCTACCACCCATCTTCCCCCTTCCCTGCCCCCACCTAGATTTGCCCTCGCCAAATTTTATCTTTAAATTCTTTAAAGCTTTTGGTAAATTATTCATCATTTCCAATCCCTGACACCCTTACCAAAAAAAGAGAATCATCCTACACCCTTGTGCCTGAAATTGAGTGCCAGCTTGTTCTCATGGTCATCTTTTCCCTTCCATGGATTACGTTTAGTTCTTACACCATTATTTTTCATGACTCACCACCAATATAGGACTTGTACACTTCCATGACCCTCTTCACCCTCCTCCTGTCTTGCAATGAATCCCATTCCATCTCTTTTATCATATCTGTAACTGATTGCATTCTGTGGTAATTTCCACAAACAAATCTAGCAACCCTTTTTAGTACACTCTCTAATTCCTGTATTCGATGCTCAAAATATGGGTCCCATACTACAATACCATAGTCAAACAATGGTCTGACCAAAGTTTTGAAACCCATTTCCTTTACTTCTCTCATACATCCCCTAATCACTCTCTCCAACAAGTGCAGAATTTTGAAACCTTTTCGTACTACCTGACCAATGTGTCCTGCCCAGTTAAGTTTGTTATCAAATGTAATGCCAAGATATTTACACTTCAACAAGCAATTCCTTCCCCACCGTATATTAATACTCAACCTTTAGTTTTTATTAGTGTAGGTATCTAATAACCTGGCTCTTAATCAACACAATTATCCATCAGAATAGTGAATAGCAATGAACCCTATACACTACCATGGGACTCCCATTTAAACTTCCACTTCTTTTGATACTGCATTTTCTACGCTAAATTTGTTTTCTACTTTTTAAAAATTCTACTACCCAGCAAATCACTTTCTCATCCACTCCAATAGTTCTTACCCTATATACTACCATTTATGGCTCACTCTGTCAAACGCCTTTGACAGATCTAGTGCTACACTATCAATTTGGTCGCCCTTGTCCATTTCATCTAAAATATCTTACATATGTCCCACCAACTGAGATTCGCATGAATATCCCCGCTTAAAGCCATGTTGCCTACTTGAAAACCAATTAAGTTCCTCACATATATTTCTGATGTGGTTGCATATCAATCTTTCCAATAATTTACCTACCACTGATGTCAAACTGATTGGCCTATAATTTTTGACTCTATTTCTCACCCCTGATTTATGTACGAGCACTACTATCGAACTTTTCCAGTCTTATGGTAAGCAGCAAGTATCCAGACTCAGTTTAAATAATATTTCAAGATAAGGTACAATGTCACTCCAGCAATCTTTAAGATATCTGTAGTAATATTATCTACACCAGCCCGTTTATGTTTTTTCAGCTTTCTTATTTCCTTTGTAATGTACTCTAAATGAATTTCAAATTTTTTGATCTGTTCATTTCTAATTGTATTGTTAAGTTTGTTCTCCGAGTTTGATCATGCCATTTCTGATTCATTCTCCCTAATGCTCTCCCTAAACCGAAACCTCATTATGGCACAAATCTTGTTTGTCTTTATGGAAGGAACATTTTGTACATGTTCTTTGTACTAATATTGTGTCCTATTCATGTGATCTCAATCAAAATTTTATTATTGCTTATAAAAGTAAATGATTTGTTTCTCTATTAAGCAGTAATTTTAAAACTTGACATCTCCCTCCGAACCTGAAGCTTCTTGCGTAGTCACTAACTTGAGTGGATGGTTTTGATATTTATTTTAAATACTGTTTAATCATTTTGTATTGCTTTATTATGTAGCCTAAATGGTTGTGTTCATTATTTTGTGTGAACATTGCTGCAGAGTGCAATTAGTAACTGATATCATAATAGAGCTAGATTGGGGCACATTGGAAGACAGCAGAGGGTTCAAGAGAGTACTGGGAGTGTACAAGATATGATGTGTTGAAAGATATTGGTGAAAGAATGTGGAGTTAAGCAAGGAAGGGAAAATATGACCTTGATCACAAGTTTGCACTTAATTTCTGTAAAATTTTCTTTCGCAAATAAGGGATCAGAGATTGAAATGAATTACCAAGGTAAATGATGATTAATTTACCAAAAATGCTCACAGAATTTAAAGTTAAATCTGTAAATAGCTTCTTATCAAAATATGCTTGTCCTTAGGGTACTTGTTATACTTTATTATACAATAATTTCTGTGACAACTTATTTCTGAGATTTTATAACTTTTGTACAACAGAAAAAAGAGGTAACTGTAAATATGATAAATACTCTATATAGTACACCACAATTGTTTTAATTGGTATTCAAAGTTGTGAAAAAACCTGTAAATAAAAGGTGATGTAGTTTTTAATACATAACTGTGTTTCAAATTGGAACTGATGAAACTTAAATTTTTCTTTTTATAAAGGTTCATATACAATCGAAAACCTAAAGTTTAAAATGTTAGAAACAGTGGTGGAAATCTAACTGCTTTTTGTTTGAAGTTAAAAACGTTAAAACAATATAAAATATCTTATTTGCAAGAGGACATGTGTACGTTGGCATTGCTTGGGGTAAAAGAGCATATATTTTTTTAGCTTTTCCTAACACTTTTTTCACCACAGTATGCAGATTTGCGATAACCCTGCTAGTCATTTGGACCTTATGACACTCTGAAAGGTGTAATGTAAAATGTGGCTCCTTTGGCTTCCAACAAATCAAAAATTAAAAACCCTTATCAATAACAATAAAATGTCCTCCTTTTAAAAGATCAAGGAAGCCTGATAACTCTACCATTTGAGGATCAGATGTTGCTCCACCATATAAATGGGAACAATATAAAGCTACTCCAAACTCACTAATACTTACAAGTGCTTTGAAAGTATGAATTCCTTTGTGATGTGAGTATGTGCCTTAAGCATGGTCAGGGTAACCACTACTTCGTACTGGAATCTCAGTACGATCAGTAACAATGTTTTATTCTCCATCCACCTTTTTGTACATTGCCCAAAAATTTAATTCTTTGAAAGCATTATACACACAGGTGGGAACAGTTAACCGAAAAGTTAACTTCGTTAATTGTTAATCCACTACTTAAAAAGCTAACTTCGATAATCATTAAAGCGTTACATTTTTGCAAAATTAACGCAAGTTAAAGTTAACCATTAATAGTCAAGCATCCAAGAGTGGAACAGATGCTTATGTGTTGTAATAGGTATTACTGCAAGCAATACCAAGGTGCTATGTACCATGAAGTGAATCAAAAATATATCTACCAAATGTCATTCTGGAAACTGAGTTTTTACCGGGGTTCAGCGTTTTCACCAGCTTCTCAAATGTACCGGATTCTTCAGCATGTAGTGGAATCTTGTTGGCAACAAAAAGGATTGCAGTACATCGCTCCACATCAGCTTGTAATACGATGGTCCCTGTAGCTATGATACCAAACTTTTTGTTGATGTAAACTTTTATTAGCAGATTGCGATGAAAACAAATCAGTCCTGCTGCTATATATATCAGAAGAAGACACAGCACTTGAAGGCTTTGAATTATTTTTCTTTTTTTCCCAATGAGTTGGCTCTGTTTTTACTTTTTCTTCAAACAGTTCATGCCTATTTGGATATATGCAAAGGCTAGATATGTGTGCCTTGATTGTAGAAAGTTTAGGAAAACACAGTTTGAATGAATAAATCAACTGTTTCAGTCTACATTTAAGTGCATCATAATTGTGGCCTAGGATTTTTAATATTCTAGTTGCTGTTGTTAGCATTGCTGCTTTCACTAACTGATTGAAGAGCCAAAGTTTCAATTACGTAATCATGTAAGGAATGTCAAGATTAACTTATTTCACTAACGAATACAAAACCAGTTCCAACTAAAAAAAATAGTTTTTCAAAACCTTCTTTCCTAGTATAAAATAGCATGGTAGCAGTATTGGCAAAAAGAACTAGGAAATAAAATGCAAATACCCGTCCGGCATTGGGATCTCGATTTAAAATGTTGTCTCAAAATGTTTCCAGGCGAACGCCAGGATGACTGCTGCAAGTAGCAATGGCTGCATTTTTTGCTGTTCTTGTCCCGAAATCTCCTCCGTCGTTAATAAGCCCGACGGCAACGAAGCGTAAAGCCATAAGAATTAAGAATAGTTAAAGTATAAAACAGAAGAGTGTTGTGCATTTTGAAGAGGAGAAATTATATTTTTAACATACTATAAATCCATATCACCATAACTGAAAATCTTAAATGTGGAGAAAGTTCTTTCTTTGTAGTAACTGTAATGTACTTCATAGAAGGCAGATCATTCATTCGTCCTTCACGAAACCACATTACAGCCCAGTATACTTTTTATTGACTTCTCAATAATTTAATTTGGTTAGTTTAAAAATATTATTCGTTATTGGGTCGGTTCAGCAGTCATAGAAAATTCTCATTCCTTTTATTTGTAGCGCTCTTTGTATGTAGCATTTAACATTAATTTACAGACCGAAACGGTAGATATAACATACTGTTATCATTTTGTAAGCGATTCCAACCTAGTAGTCAGGGGCGGATCCAGGGGGGGGCTAGGGGGCTCAATCCCCCCCCCCCAAAGCATCTAGGTCCACCCCCGACATTTTAAGCCCCCCCCAAACCAAAATCCACTGAAGGCAAGCCCTCTGAAACAAAATTCTCTCAAGTCAAGCCCTCCCCCCAAACCAAAATCCGCTCAAGCCACCCCCTCCCCCAAAAAAACAAAATCTCGGATCCGCCCCTGCCAGTAGTATTCCTGTCAAAACATTTAACAGTTACCAAATTTCTATTTTACATTATCTAGTCGAGATTCCAATGAAGGAAGATATAAATAAATCTTGGGTATGACGAGAGAGATGTCCGAAGTCAAAATGAAACGAAATATACGGGCGAGTTGCGCTATAGGTCCATTTAATCGTTACGCTAAAATAAATTGAAATTACTTGCTTTACTTGTCCCATATGAGTATCATAGAAACCGCTGGGGTAGATAACGATTATTCGATGTCAACACACGGCAGTATAGAAAATATTTATCGAAAAGACAGGTCCATAAAATAGTAACATGCTTAAAAATTTTTTTTTTTTTTACTTTTGCACCAAGTAGTACAATTACTTAACAGTTCTGAGACTTAAAGCAAACCTGACCGGTAGCGTGGTTTGTTTGGTTTGCGTCCTCGCGAATACGGGCGAGTTGCGTTATAGGTCCATTTCATCGTTACGCTAAAATAGATTGAAATTACTTGCTTTTCGTGTCCCATTTGAGTATCATAGAAACCGCTGGGGTAGATAACGTTTATTCTAAGTCAACACACGGCAGTATTGAAAAAGAAAAATTAACGGCTAGTGAACTTATTTCGTTTTTCCTTAATTGCGAGGTCCATTTTTTCTTCGTGTGTTGAATTGATCGTACCTATTTGCTGGTGGTGGTATCTAGTGGTGGAATTATGAAGTACTGAAGAAGACAGTTATTCATTTGTCTAATTTGCAACCAAAGATGTTACACGTATCGTCAATGGGACGTCACTTCCTCATGCCGTGGAGTGGGGGGATTTCGGATCGGCATCGGATGTACCCACAGACACACGTACAAGCATTAGACGTTAGAGTGAAAATGAAGACGAGAGCGTCGACGAATTTGAAGTGTCATAGAATGTGGAGGAAGATTTTTTTTTTTTTTTGCTATCATCAGTCTTTCGACTGGTTTGACTTAATTCTCCATCCCTTCCTATCTTGTGCTAAGCTCTTCATCTCTGACTATCCCTTAGAACCCACGTCCTCAATTATCTGCTACATATATTCTAATCTCTGTCTTACTCTATAGTTCTGTTCCCTCCACTAACAAATTAATGAATCCTGCAAATCTAAAAATATGACCTACCAGCTTGTCTCTTTTTTCTGTTAAGCTTCTTCCACAAAGTTCTTTCTTTATCCATCATTTCCAAAATTCGTTCATTTCGTACTTTGTCTGTCCACTTAATTTTCTGCGTTCTTATGTGCCACCACATTTCAAATGCTTCAATTTTCTTTCTTTCTGGTATTCTTAAAGTCCATGCTTCGCTGCCATAAAGTGCTGTGCTCCACACATAGTGTTTTAAAAAGTTCTTTCTAATTCCAAGATCAATATTTGAAAACTTAAAGATTTCTTATTTTCATGAAGCCTCATTTTGCTAGTGCTATTTTGCTTTTAACATCATTCCTGCTTCGGCCATCGGTTGTGATTTTGCTTCCCAAGTAGCAGTATTTATTTACTTCTCCTATTGCATCCGATCCTATTTTATATTTAATCTAAAGAAAGAAGAATACAAAACATTAAAATATTTTTAGTGGAAAAATTTAAAAGAAATGAACATGGAGAGGTTATTGAAAGTGTGTGGGCAGAATTAGGAATGAAAAAGAGTCGATCACAGGGGAAGCAATGCAGCTTTATGTTATAATGAATCTGTTAGTGAAGGTTATAATTTAATTAGTGTGTAACATGAAAATATTTCAATACAAGATAGTTTGTGAAGCAGTCTAAAGATGAGTTAAAATATTGAATTTGGAGAGTAGAAGAACAAAGAAATATGATGATCGCATTTTGAAATTAAAGAATAATTGTTGGAGAATGAAAACGATGCTTGAAGTAAATGCTTTCCAAAAAACTGAATGAGTATAGTTGAAAAATAATACATAATGAACAGGATAAAGATAATAAACGACGTTAATGAGAAGATGAAGAACCGGAAGATCAAAAAGAAAAAATTAAGTTTCAGAAATACTGTTGATTTAATGCTATACGAGGAAAATCTTTGATAACGGTGTTTTAAAGAGATAATAGATTATTGTAAATATATGGAATTTTCTACTCAGTATTTCGTTTTCATAAAAATTATAAGGACAAAATTTGTAAAAAACCAAATGTGAGCGTTTATGTAAGGATTGAGCGCTAAAATGTATGTAATTATGGTTTTTATTAGTTTTAAATTTAATAAATAAGGAACAAAGGTTAATTGGTTAGTAATTTGAAATCCGATCAAAATATATCGTAAAAAATGAATACCTGTGGGCATGGGCGCCGGCAGGATTGTTTCTAGGGGGATGCACCAGGGCTGCATTGGTGCCCCCCCCCCCCCATCGGCCCAAAAACTTCCGGGCTGGGCGACATTTTTTTTATCTCTATGACAGGGCACCCCCCTTGCACCCCCCCTCCCGGCGCCCATGGATGCTTTCGTATTTTTTACAGCAAGAGGTTTCGCATTTTTATAGAAGAGGTGCCTCTCGAAAATATTTTATTATTTCTTTTATTGTGGAAATCGTGACTCGTATCACAGCTATTTGATTATTCTGTTCTGGTCTAAGTTTAGATCGCGACAAGCGCTGTGAAAATACAGCACTCTCGAATATTTTTCTATTATTATTTTGATGAGGACAACAATCTTTTCTTGCCATAGTGGAACACCTGCCATACCTTTGTCCAACGCCTTGTTTTTGGCAGTCAGTCAATTCAATAAAACCTAAAATTTCTTCTTTCACCATGATTTTCCATTTCTTAAAAAGTATAACAACCATTAATTTCCTCTTTCCCTGTTATTTTATAGCTCCAGTTTGAAAATATACTTGTGTGATCCTTCAAAATTTGATCACCATTCAGGATTGCAATCCCGCAGTGTTTTCAATCTCGCGGGATTTTCGCCAATCCCGCGGGATCCGTGCGGGATTTGCGCAAACAGTTTTTTAACGCCTATATTTAAAACATAGTTACTTAAAACATTAATAAATTAAATAATAATTAAATTAATAAACCAATTTTAACGTTCAATTAATAGTTAAAAATATTTTAATTGACAATATGATATTAAAACTTTTTAAAATGTCTTAAGTACATTTCGAGGATTTCCATTTTTGTTTTTTAAACTAAACCAATTTTTAAATAAATAATAAAAAAATGGAAAATATTCAGTTTTAGGTCATATTATGTGCGTTACAATACATCACATGAATTTAAAAACATGGTTTGCTTAGTGGCCAAGTTAACAAAGTTTATTTTTTTTTTAATTCTAAATAAACGTTCCCTAACACCGAGAAAAGCATTCCATTTGACAAAGTGAAGTGAATATACTCTGTAAAGTGTAGACTTGGCTCAGAACAAGATCTCATAACTTTTTGTCACTGCACAAGCACGAGACTTGGCTTTTGTTTTGTTTTTTTTTTGTTTTTTTGTTTTTTTGCAAAAATTGTTTTTGTGGGATTATATCTTCTGATTCCTTGATTGATCTTACAGTTGATTTAATGTTATTAAAGGAAAGTACTCACCAGCACTTACAATGTCAAATATTTCAATTTTACATATGTGGCGTAACGACGTTTTAAGAGTGGAAATGCTTACTTTTTAGTAAGAAAGGAGACTTTCTCGGCGAATGATTGCAGAGAAGTTTTTATAGGTTGTATCTCCGGATTTCATTGTAAAAACACGAGATTTCACAAGTGACGAAGACGGCGGAGGCAGCCGTCGAAGTATGGTGTTCCTACAACACAATTCGTCGATACAACCGTGAAAACTATAACTTTTTTTGCCTTTAGTCGAAATAATAACAAAGAGAAGAGGTATTAATGTATAGCCTGTGCGGCACATGTAAACAGGCGGCTTTCGTCAAAGAAACGCATTGAGGCAGCGGCCAAAAAAGCAATAAGTCAAAGGATATACAATTGCCTTTTGATAGCTGCTAAATAAATAGGAATGCGATTAAAATTACGATAACATTAGTTTCATATCAATGAATAATCAAATTTTCAGCCACAAAAAAGGAAATTATCACAATAACTTTATTTGCAAATACAGGAAATGGGAATAATGAAAACGTGAATAAAAGGCTGTAATTTTGAAGTTCACATAACGTTTGCGACACATAAAAAATAATTATATAGTTACAAAATCATCGTACTAAATACGCAACATAACTCAAATTACAGAAATATGTACTCGAAAATTAATACGTAAAAGTGTATCTATTTACTTACGAATGACGAAGGTTGACAAAAACAAACGTTTGTTCACACAAGTCAAATGCCAACTGCTCTGGTACAGCAAACAGTGCAATACATCCGATAGAGACCGAGTGGGGCAGCGAGCCACGCACTGACACGCGTTTTATCCGCATTTTGCGGATTGCGGATCCGCTTAATTTTGTGCGGGATCCGCCAGACTGTTTAATGATGCGGGATCCCGCAGGATTGCGGGATCCCGCTTTGCTGGATTGCAATCCCTAGAACCAATAGTGTCTCCCTAAAGCCGGTACGAAACAGATTTTTCAGCATCATTATTGATTCCATATTGAGCAATATGGATTCAAGATTTATGTATTTAAACCAATGCCTTAAAAAATTCGATTTTATCTATGGTCTATGCAACGTAGAAATATTGAAAAAGAGCATATATTTAAAAAAAATATGAAGATTTACATAAAGCCCTGATATGGGTGATAGCAATGGCTCCCAACATTAAGAATTACATGAAAAATTACAAACATTGATCCCAAATTTACCTGTTTTCTTTAAAGATGTGAAACAACTACCTCAGTACATAACTGAAAGTAACTTTACACAAATATTTTCATTGTCATTCAAATTTTGCTAACTGTACCAGAAAGTACGTCCTCCACTGAAAGGAGATTTTCAAAATTAAAATAAAATAGTTACTATGTGTAATGGGTCAGCAATGACTTTCAGCTTTGGCATTTTTATTAGTTGAAGAGATATAGAACCTAAGCATGTTAAGTAAGGCTAAGAACAGGAAATTTCAGTTTCTTTAATTCCTTATTGTTGGCTATTAATTAATGATGTTAGTTACAATAGAGACAATTATATTTTTATGAATATGAATTTGACAGGTTCAAAAAAAAAGGTTTCTTTATAAATTCTGCCCTCTTATGCAACCAGAGTGCCTCGCAAAACCTATCTCACCCATATCAAATTTAGTTCTGGCCCCGCCAGTGCCCGCAATTTATTCAAATAATCTTTTCGGCAGATTCGGTGATTATTTATAGAAACTACAGTTTGAACATTTTTAGAAAATTCAGTATCCTTGGTAAACTGTTCGTACGGCATCAAAGTCCTTGTCGAGGCATTAAGAGACAGACATTTACATTTATATTTTTTGGAACTCTTGAAACAAAAAATACAAACAACTTTATTTGCTAAACTCTCAAAATGTTCTAATTCGTTTTCTTTTTCTTTTTTAAAAAAAAATTTATGCTTGGTGTCTCAGCAATACATTCTATATTACCAACAATACCGTTGTTTTCAGATGCTGATGCTTCACCAATACTTACCGGAAGTATGTTCTTTGGATATATCTATAAAATTTATTTTACAGAAAAATATATATAACAGGAAAAATAATTAAAGAACAATATTTATATGGCGGGGGGGGGGGGGTAATCGGTATAGTGAGTCTTAAGATATTTGTTATTACAGTCTATTGTTATGCATAGTAAAACGTAAAATTAAACTATACCTAATGAAGGAGCCAAATCGGATTTTTGAGATGCGTTTTCGTCCTAATATTTCCAGGCAGGAAGATTTTAGGCCCAACTAAGTATTCTGGCTTATTTATTTTTAATTTTTTTTTCTTACCAAATTTCAAGATATTAAAATTTCAAAATACCTCAAGGATTTTTTTTTCTTTTATTTGATTTTTTTTTTTTTTGTAAATAAAAATTTGCAAAGTTAAAAATTCGATGGTGGACTATGCGCCAATACCCTTCAGCCACGTCTTCGATTTTGTATTCAGAAATTACAAAGGAAGTGTTATACAAAATTTCACGGTGCCTCAAATACCTACCCTAAATTTTAACAGCTCTCGGACTAATACAGATGGTTCCAATTGCAGCATGGTATACAGATGCAAGTAAGCGAACATGCTATACATGTAGCAAGCAAACGGAACGTGATACACAGAAGGCTAAAATTGGAACATGCTATACAGAAGGCATGCAAGCGGAACATGCTATACAGATGGCTCATACTGGAACATGCTACACAGATAGCAAGAAAACGGAACGTGATACATAGAAGGCTAAAATTGGAACGTGCTATACAGAAGGCATGCAAGCGGAACATGCTATACAGATTGCTCCAATTGGAACATGCTACACAAATAGCAAGCAAACGGAACATGCTATAGAGATGGATAAAATTGGAACATGCTTTGTTTGATATTAGAGTGGATTAAAACAAAACCGTTTAGATATGGAAATAATTGCTTTAATCTAGTGGAAGTATGGCTTAGAGCACACCTCCCTCATTTAGAGTATTTAATCCGTGATTCGTTCCACTCCACGATTTTCTTTTACTACGCAGATATCTTCCACAATTCTTCAGCCTTCTCAAATATTCTCTTGCTTTATGATCTATCTGGTTAACCCTTGCATAACGCTGAAAACTAGAGTGACTGCTCTCTCTTTGTGACAAATTGTGGACCTACGTTTTTCTTTGTCTTATGTTGCCTAGTGTTGAATGACTTTGACAAAGTTCCATGGCTTTTGAAAACTGCCCTGTTCTCCATTATCTCAGCCTAAATCACCTAAATATTTATCAAGTTCCCACTGTTCAGCTTCGTAACAAAAGATGCTGTTGTAATACCTGCACTGTTTAACCTTTGGTTATTGTTTATAACTTAATTCTGTCAGAAAAATATTCTACATAATTTCCTTCCTTGTTGTCTCTTAATTGTTTGCAATTACTCCCAACTAAGTGTGGCACTGCTGTCGGGGATAACGTGTTAAGAGCGCCGTTTCAAGACATCATTCGTTTCACAACGCTTGCAATCATCATGAGGGGTGAGGAATAGAGTAGAAAATTACAGGCTAATCAGTTTATCTTCAGTGGTAGGTAAATTAATGGAAAGATTGATATGCAACCACATCAGAAAATATGTGAGGAACGTAAGTGGTTTTCAAGTAGGCAACATAGGTTCAGGCAAGGATATTCATGCGAATCTCAGATGGTGGGATATATACAAGATATTTCAGATGAAATGGACAAGGGAGGCCAAATTGATAGTGTAGCACTAGATCTGTCTAAGGCGTTTGACAGAGTAAGCCATAAAATGGTAGTAAATAAGGTAAAAACCATTGGAGTGGATAAGAAAGTGATTTGCTGGGTAGAAGAATTTTTAAAAGGTAGAAAACAGAAAGTTAGGGTAGGAAATGTGGTATCAAAGGAAGTGGAAGTAAAAATGCGAGTGCCGCAGGGTAGAGTATTGGGACCATTGCTATTCATTAATCTAATGAATAATTGTGTTGATTGCTTACTATCTGAAATTAGATTGTTTGCAGATGACATAATGCTGTATAAAAGAATCAAAATGATAGAGGATTGTAAACAGTTGCAGGGTGATCTGGACAGGATATCTAATTGGGTTGGTAAACATGGAATGAAGATAAATGCAAAGAAGAGTCAGCTAATTAGATACACAAATAAAAAACAAAATGGTCAATTATGAATACAAGTGGGGGAAGAATTGCTTGCTGAAGACTTGAAATGTAAATATCTTGGCATTACATTTGATAACAAGCTTAACTGGGCAGCACACATTGGACAGGTGGCAGGAAAAGGTTTCAAAGTTCTGCACTTGTTGGAGAGAGTGATGAGGGAATGTACGAGAGAGGTAAAGGAATGGTCAGACCATTGCTCGAGTATGATAGTGTAGTATTGTACCCACATTTTGAGTATCAAATACAGGAGTTGGAGAAGGTGCAAAGAAGGGCTGCTAGATTTGTTTCTGGAAATTATCGCAGAATGCAATCAGTGAAAGATATGATAAAGGGGCTGGAATGGGATTCATTGCAATACAGGAGGAGGATGAGGAGGGTAATGGGAGTGTACAGGGCGTATACTGGCGATGAGGCATGGAAAGATATTGCAGTAGGTATGAAAAGTAGTTCATGGAAGGGAAAAGATGATCATGACCACAAGCTGGCACTAGGATTACAGGCACAAGGGTGTTGGAAGATTTTCTTTTTTTAGGTAAGGGTGTCAGGGATTGGAATGAGTTACCAAGGGGAATGATGAATAACCTACCGAAAACGTTAAAAGAATTTAAAGTTAAAATTTGTAGAGGGCAAATGTAGGTGAGTGAAGGATAGCGGGAAGTTGGGTGTGTAGGGAAATTTCCACCGGAGCGTGTGCTCCATTGCAATTAAATTAAATTAAAAAAAACTACAAATTGAAAGGCTTCGCCAGCTAGTTTCTCAGCATCATCAGTTTATCTCAAGTCGACTGATCACCGAATTACAAGAAATATTCAGACTTAATAAAGAAATCTATTAAATCTACTCATTTAGAGTTCCACCATATAAAATGCAATTACACATCAACTCTTCTGTTTTTAAATTGATAATAATTAAACCCAAGAGTAGTACGAGGAGTTATTTCTTCCAGTTTCTGGTTTAGCATATGTGCAGCTTCCTATGCTTTCATTATTGGTGTGAGATTGTAGGATAATTAATTGTATTATTTCGTTTCAGCCATCCAAGGACTGCTATTACGCACCTTCATTTCCTCTTCTGAATTTCCTTCCTCTGTCGCCAGTACTCCTTCGTTCTCCGGCTTACTTTTGCTTTCCCTTCCTCTGAGAGTATCCTCCGTTGTCTAATTGGTTTTTCGTCGTTCAGATCCTTTTCCTCCGCAAATTTTCCTGTGAATAATTTCCTATCTTCGATGTCTTCCACCTTGATTCCACACCTTTTCAGAACCTTATGGATCTCATTCAGTGCCGGAACTGTAGTCTTCCTGTTCTCTTAAAAGTTTTAAAAAACTTTTTGTCATTGTTTCTGGTTCCATTCTCCCGACTTGGACATAGCAAGCTAATCTAGTTTTCTTAGTTATGATCAGTGCCTTTGCAAACTTATTGTATTATTCATGGTTCGATATCAAACGGAAATGAAACTCGCTTCCTGCAGCTTATTTATACTAGCTTTTAATTAGATTTTCTTGTATGACTTGATTTCGTCTCTTTTGGTAATTTCAGCAAAATATACGGAAATATCATTTAATTTTTGGTTTCCTACTATGACCTAGGATGTAAAAAGATATTTAGGTTATGACCTTGTCTAGCTGCCATTTGGCCAAGGCTGTGGCGTGTGTGGATGTGTTCTATGAGGTGATGGACTGACCTGAAGGAACTCCAGCTCTGCTCGAAAAGTCCTCTTCAGTTCTTCAGCCAGCTCCACTAGAACCTTTGGGGCTAAGTCCCGACACCACTGTGGTTGCGGCCACAGAGCGAGGTTAGAAATGGAGTCAAGTTCTGAGTACATGAAGGAAGGCGAGACTTGCAATGGAACCAGTTCATTGGCCTCGTAGACACAGTTGATAACGTGCCGCAAAGTGGATTCCAACCATCACCGATTAATCTAAGCTTTAACTAGAGCTTACTTAGAAACCTTGTTTCCTTCTTTTCTATTTCTGTAAGTCCCTTTCTGTATTTTGCTTTATCTATTGTAGGTATTGTTAATTGCTGTCGTTTGCACATTATAATTGAATTTTGCTAATTTTACTACTGTTTCATTGAGAACGAAGGCTTTCACGGCGTATCGACGATATGAAGTCATCACGGGTTCCCCGCCGTATGGTGTTGAAGAAAAACAACGGCGAGCTTTCGGCGGCTAGCTCTACCACCATCTTCAGGTCTGATGTTACGCAGGGAGCACCAGAGCTGCACTGCCTGTCTAGGTAGTGACAGTGAGCTTGCGACTGCTAGAAGACACCTGAAACCTGATGAGGACAGCAGAGGTAGCTGTCGAAACGTGGTGTTTATATATCACCATCCAGTTGGATACCCGAGAAGATTTCATTGCATCACTACACAGGAAAAGTCACTACTCACACAGGGAAGAAATGTTAATTCCAAAACAGTAGTTCAAGAGGCTGATAAGAAGAAGGGGAAAAAAGAAGCAGCTTGGTAGTAATTGCATGAGCAAAGCTTTCAGGAATGAATGACAAACACATTCAACACAAATGTAACACCACTATAATATTTTATAATAACTATGTCTGGAAATAACATCCACAGTTAATAATAAAAACATTACTCAGCGTTTTTGACATGTTTAAAAAAAAACTATTGCTAGTTTTGTTGCTGTAAGTTATTTATTTGAATAAGATTGGAGAAACTTTTTTGTTTTATTTATGACTTCACGCCTCGTCGACGTCGAGGTCTTTAGAGGCGGGATGGCACTGGATACAAGGAACGGGAAGGAATTCGGCCATGCGAACCGGCGTCCTCCAGAATACGAGTCGAGAGCGATAATCGCTCACCCACCACGCTCAGTTTATTCAAGCCATTTCTACAAATTAAGACTTTTTGAACCCCTATTTTTCTTTTTTTTACTCAGTGATGTTTGAGTCGTCTAAGACAAAGTTTTTTTTTACTTAAAATATTTTTTTTTAAACCTTAAAAATCTTATGCAAAATTGAATACAAATTTATTCAAACGGCTGACTTTGACATCTTTTCTCGATATGTTTAAAAAGCACAATGGTCTCTTATAAAGATTGAACTGCCATAAACAATCATTTTACTAGAAGTATAAAAAATAATTATACCATTTAAGTTTTTTAACGTTAAAAAAAACGAATTTACCCTTTTTCTTATCGATTCTTATCTAGAATTTTTTTCGTCTAATTTAGTCTCTCATCTTCATATACAGTTTACCAATTATAATTTTAAATTACTTCCGTTTTATTTCCTTGTAGAATTATTGCAATCATCGACTCCCTTTTAAGAATCAAGACAGCAATTTTCTCACTCCCACAGCCCCGAAATCCTGAGCGAATTTCTATTATTATTTTTTTTTGGCTTTACGAGTTGTCAAAGTCGAGGGCATTTGAGGCGAGGTACAAGGAACTGTAAGCAATTCGCCAATGGCCTATCAGAGGAAGCATCCTGGCATTCGCCTGGAGTGATTTCGGTAAACATGGATTGAACATGCTATACAGATGGCAAGCAAGCGGAACATGCTAAACGTATTGCTCCAATTGGAACATGCTATACATATGGCGAGTAAGCGGAACATGCCATACATATTGCTGCAATTGGAACATGCCATACATATTGCTCCATTTGGAACATGCCATACGTAGTGCTCCAATTGAAAACGCTATACAGATAGCAACGAAGTGGAACATGCTCCTTAAGGATAGGTTGCATTCCCATGGAGGTGATGTATTTATAGCTGTTACTTTGTACCTCCCATGTAACGATTTATTTATTTATCAATCTTGTTTCATTGATCCCTGTTGAGGAAGTACCTCTTGGGTTTGAAACATTTCATGATTACTACACATACATACAATATGACTCATAATCATAGCGAAAACAATCATCAGTTACAATGATAAAAAAAGAGAATAAAAGAAAACATTAATTTTTACAACTGAGTTTTGAAAAAGGTTATATTGAATACAATTAATTATTAAGTTCAAATTTTTGAATGGAGTAGAAGGAGTTGTCGATAAAATAATTTCTCAGTTTGTCTGTAAATATATGTTTCTTATCTCCAAACTGTTTTATACTCTTGAGAATTTTATTAAACAGGTGTATCTCAGAATAATTAACTGCTCTTTGTAATAATGACAGAAATGTTTGTGTTTTGTGCAACTTACTTCTGTTTCTTGTATTGAAATTGTTTACCTTGTAACATGACGCGCTGTCGCCACGTTACAAGGTGCATTTTTATTATGTATGTAATAATTAATATAAGAGTAATTTACATAAATCTTGGGCGACCACCTAAATAGATTTTTGTTGTAATTTTATAAAGTACGCAAGATTCCAAGTGAGGACTGTAATGAAATGGTGAACATACAGTGTATCTTGGTAAAGCGAATATTCAAGAATTATTGAGCTATGTAGGCTTGAAGCTAATCTGGTGATCCCGAACCTTGGCGACAAGAAGTCGCGGATTGGGGTTTGCCAGACCACACACTCTGCTCCCCTGAGGATGGGCGGTCAACAACGTCTCTCACCTGGCGGGAAAAGCCTGACGTCCGAAACCCGAATGTCCTCCCCGAACTTAGCCGAATATGTCCGACCTCTGTTAGATACTCTTGCCAAATCACATATCGGGGGTATCACGTGACATTAGGTGCCGACCTGAAGATCCAATCCAAATGAGTGTATAACTTAAAATCCTGGGAATTTCTGTCATATGTGAGCTTCGAGACTACAAAGGGGCGGAGCGAGAAGTTTCCTCGCGAGAGGGAAGAGTGACGAGCTTCACTTCGATCTTCGAGTCCAAGCTATGCGAGTCTAGTCTGAGGTTGACTTGGAAAGTTGACTTCTTTCGCCAACTGCTGGCTATACGACTTCTGGCTGCCGGCTTGATGGAGCAAGCTTATCACGGCAATACAGCCGGTAATGCGATGACGCGCATTGTCAGACCAGAGATGCCTGTAGCTGCCTTGTGAGACAATCTCACATACCGTGGGTCCGCTCCACTCAACGCAGACACCAGACGCAGAAGTACAATGGTAACTTATTACGACCAAGCCATCTGATTGTGCATTCCATGAAACAGAACCCGTAAGCGACTTTGAGAGGATAGATCCATGTTTTCACTTTGTAATTGTAAAAACCCCTGAGCTAGCGGCATAATTTGCCAGAACTAGTTATTTTCGAATGATATATTGTTCATTCGTGGCGCCCATGATTTTCCTTTTTAACTGTAAAGTCACAGTATTATGATACCTTTGTCTGAGGTCGTCATAACTTGTATTTTTCATTGTTTCCAATTGTCATTATTTCTTGCATTTTGATTCTGAGATATATTTAAAAGTAAATATACAATTGTTTGCTTGCTCATGACGGCTAATTGTAACTGTGAGCGTTGCTTTTATGATTTTGTCAATCTGTGTTAATGTTAACGGTAAATTCGCTCAGACTTGTAATCGCCAGTGATAAGAAAATAAATGTCATATTGTGACAATTATTCCTAAATTCCATCTAACGTCCAGATTCTTGCAAAATTTATAAATTTTCACTCCTTCATAAAAATTAAAATTAAAAATCCACAATTATTAATCATAAAGGTATGAAAGATAATTGTAACGTAGTTTGCCCACTAAGGTACCCAATACATAATGTCGCCCAACGCTGGTGCCAGATGAGACATTACTACTAAATATCTGTGAACATTTGGAGGCACTAATTCAAATTAATACAATTTGGAGCCCAAATTCAGAAAGTTTCATGGAATGTTGCACATGGCTTTTGACAGTTTTATCATTCTTGTAGTCAATAGATATTCATACAAGATTTTATTTTTGATGTTTCACTTATATTTTAATGCATTAAGTTCATTTTTTTTCAATGCATAAAATTCATTTTTGTTTTAACGCATTAAAAAGAAGTTCAATTGTGTTTTCAATTGAGATGCAATACACTTTGTATTGTAACAATTTTGTGATCATTTTTCAAATTTTTAAATGAGTAACGTCAGTGTTGTTTTGTTAATGCATTGTAGCTTCTAAGAAAATTAAAGACAGGCATGTTTTGCCCATGTGTTTGAAAGTAAGTCTGTTTTCATGGTGTTGTGTTGCATGACTCATCGTTGCTTTTCTCTTGCTGTATTTTGGAGGGGTATATTTATTTGTGTGTGTTGAAATTCGCGGTATTTTTGTTGTTAGTGAATCTAGATTTCGTCATTGCACAATTGTGGTGTAAATTCATTCTTTGTGTGTTCATATGAAGCTACGATCTCGTACGGTAAAAGATTTCGATATGAAAGATCAGTCTGATAGGCAAAAATCTCCCGAAGTCTTGAACGATCAGGTTCAGTTAACGGAACAAAGCGAAATATTGGCTGCTGGGGAGGGGAACGTAAATTCTGAAGTTCCGACCCACTCATATAGTTCGCAGTCTACTTTGTCGCCACAGGAAGATATGGAAAATTTTCCGTCACCTGTCGTTGAGATGACACAGAATACGCTCACACATTCAGAACAGACGCAACAAATGACACAAATTCCTGTAGAATCACCACTCCTCTCATCACATCAAATGTTCAACATGTTGGTGACTGCATTCGTGCAATCGAGGCAACAACTAAAGCAGGATTTAATCCAACAATCAAGCCAGCAATTTCTGGAACTGATAAAGAATATTGATGCACGGTTTGATTCGCAAGCTGCCATTTCAACAAATTTGGACAAAAAAATATCCACCTTCCGTTCTGTGGTCACAAAAGAAATGTCTGACTTCAAGTCGGATGTGACTAAAATTGTTTCTAAGTTGGAAAGGGACACAGAAGAAGTGAAAACTATCTGTGCTTCTTTGCAAACAGGCAATAAACAGTTGACCAAAAGACTTGACGCCACCGACCTGTCCATTGAACAGATTCGAAACGAGAACGGCCAAAACCTAGGGCAAATTTCGGAATTTGTTCACGAGGTCAAAGACCATACCGAAGAAAACATCCGAAAACTTAACTCAGAGGTGACTGCCGTAGCAAGTTCGGTCGAGCTCGTTAAGACGGCACAAACCGAGTTAAAATTGTCATTGGACGAATTTCCGGAAGCCGAACGTGATAATTGTAGTCCTCCACAAAATCCTCCGAATTTGGTATTACAGACTGCGAGAGAGTCGGTTGTTGAAGTCACCACTCAACTCTTAGTTAGTGAAATTGTCAGTTTGTACGCAAGAATCTCTGAAATCAAGAAACACAACAATTTCAGTTGTCTTGGATCCAAAGTTAAGTGTAAACTGTCAGTAAAGCATAAGACATTTGTAGGGCAGGAGAGGAAAGATGTACAGTACATGTCGTTCTTGAAAGTCAGACAAGAGTTGGCAAGTTTTTCCAATCATAGGAGAAATGCGAAATCAGTCTCAGAATTCGCAGACTATCAATATCGCATGGAGTTTTTCTGTCCGTAACTTTGTGTGGAACACTACACAATTTGTTCATTCCTTGCGTTCAGAAAAGACGCAATTGTCAGCTGGACCCGTTAGTAAGTGGGGTCGGTCGACGGACACTATACCTGTTCCAGGAATGTCATTAGCTGTCGGGCACAAACCGCCGAACGTCTGTGACCTTGTAGGCTCAAACTTCTACGTCCTTCAAAATCCTGTTGAAAGCGGTAAAGACGAATATTCGCGACGCAGAATTATTTTCCAGAGGAAGATCCATGGACGTCTCAAATTCGCCTTGTAGGCATTGTTCAACAAGTTGTGTAACATGCCAAATACGATGACGATAAGGCAGCCTATGAATTGACCGATTTGGATCATAAAAAAAATAAATAAAAAAAATAAATAAATGTACAGTACACATTCTTTAAGGTTAGACGCCTTACCGAAATTAATCATGCTTGAAAAACGCCGATGCCAGTTCCACTATTCTAAACCGTCTGTTTTGCTGTTAGGTTAGATAAACGGAAAACCTGAGATCGGGCCGTTCTATGCACAAAGCTTACGACCTTTTCATACAAGCTAAAGAAGAATAAGTGTATAAAAGGAAAAATATTCGCTAACTGGGTGGATTTTCGGCTTAAAACGTGGAGTAGACAGACATGTTAAGAGGATTATAATAACTCCTAAATAAAAAGAAAATTAATTCTTTGAATGTCGAGATAATCTCGAGTCATCAATAGACCCATTGTGAAGGAATCGTAATATTACTGAGGAATGATAGTTATGCTATTCATTATCCTTTCATTTTATGTGCGGGATGTTTATGTTTAGCGTTCGCTTGTATGCCAAAGATGCTACAACGACTATGACGAAAGTTCAAGTCAAACCGCATAATATGTATAAATGTCTCATAGGGGAATGGTAAATTTTATAGAAGTTCCATTACATATACCCATGAGCAAATACAGTTTCCTTTCGCCATGAAATTCGCAATCACTTCACAGACGGTATATTAAAAGTTAGAGATGTCGACCAATAAAAGACTAATTAGGAGACCACCTAACATTCAACCAGTAAGGTTCATAATTTACGTAACACACGAAAACATGTACTTACATCGTTCATTCCATACCACGTTGAATTATAAGTAAATGCCGCGTCATTCAAATCCAAGATTATTGACCATGAACACGAACACATCTTCTCTTGAAATGCTTGTTGAATTTACCGTCGGTCACGACGCAAATCACGTCACCGAATCCGACTAAACTATTCCGTTGTTTTGAGATTAAAACCGCGCAATGTAATGAGATATTTCACGATCACCTCTAGCATCTATATGGATGTTTGTTGAAGGCAGAATTATTTTTATGCACATGAGTAGAACATCACGCTAAATTGTAAATACAATGTATAGTTCAACCACTTTCTGCATAAATGTTCCGACAATGTTTTGTTTTATTAATGTGTTTCATTTTATTAATTTAATGATAAGATTTGATAAAAGTTTCTTTCAAGTATATTATTTAACATGTATGTAAATAATTTATTTACATGTATATTTTATTATTGTGTTTAATATAACTTTGCATTCGGGAAGGCTCCCTGAATTCACGTGCTTCTGTTTGTAAAAAATTGTAAAACGGCCAAAAGGACATATGCACCCGTTATAAATTCACCTTACAAGGCAGGAATACCGATGGTTATTGGAATCACATTTAAAATTTATGTAACTGTAAAAATGCTTCAGTTTTTGTTGAGTCACAATGGAGGTAGAATTAGGTAGTTAAAAATAAAATTATTGTACCATAATTTTATTTTTCACCAACGGACGGCCATATTGTAACATGACGCGCTGTCGCCACGTTACAAGGTGCATTTTTATTATATATGTAATAATTAATATAAGAGTAATTTACATAAATCTTGGGCGACCACCTAAATAGATTTTTGTTGTAATTTTATAAAGTACGCAAGATTCCAAGTGAGGACTGTAATGAAATGGTGAACATACAGTGTATCTTGGTAAAGCAAAGCGAATATTCAAGAATTATTGAGCTATGTAGGCTTGAAGTTAATCTGGTGATCCCGAACCTTGGCGACAAGAAGTCGCGGATTTGGGATTTGCCAGACCACACACTCTGCTCCCCTGGGGATGGGCGGTCAACAACGTCACTCACCTGGCGGGAAAAGCCTGACGTCCGAAACCCGAATGTCCTCTCACCCCGGCGAACTTAGCGGAATATGTCCGACCTCTGTTAGATACTCTTGCCAAATCACATATCGGGGATATCACGTGACATTAGGTGCCGACCTGAAGATCCAATCCAAATGAGCGTATAACTTAAAATCCTGGGAATTTCTGTCATATGTGAGCTTCGAGACTACAAAGGGGCGGAGCGAGAAGTTTCCTCGCGAGAGGGAAGAGTGACGAGCTTCACTTCGATCTTCGAGTCCAAGCTATGCGAGTCTAGTCTGAGGTTGACTTGGAAAGTTGACTTCTTTCGCCAACTGCTGCTTGCCTTGATGGAGCAAGCTTATCACGGCAATACAGCCGGTAATGCGATGACGCGCATTGTCAGACCAGAGATGCCTGTAGCTGCCTTGTGAGACATACCGTGGGTCCGCTCCACTCACCGCAGACACCAGACGCAGAAGTACAATGGTAACTTATTACGACCAAGCCATCTGATTGTGCATTCCATGAAACAGAACCCGTAAGCGACTTTGAGAGGATAGATCCATGTTATCACTTTGTAATTGTAAAAACCCCTGAGCTAGCGGCATAATTTGCCAGAACTAGTTATTTTCGAATGATATATTGTTCATTCTGGCGCCCATGATTTTCTTTTTTAACTGTAAAGTTACAGTATTATGATACCTTTGTCTGAGGTCGTCATAACTTGTATTTTTCATTGTTTCCAATTGTCATTATTTCTTGCATTTTGATTCTGAGATATATTTAAAAGTAAATATACAATTGTTTGCTTGCTCATGACGGCTAATTGTAACTGTGAGCGTTGCTTTTATGATTTTGCCAATCTGTGTTAATGTTAACGGTAAATTCGCTCAGACTTGTAATCGCCAGTGATAAGAAAATAAATGTCATATTGTGACAATTATTCCTAAATTCCATCTAACGTCGAGATTCTTGCAAAATTTATAAATTTTCACTCCTTCATAAAAATTAAAATTAAAAATCCACAATTATTAATCATAAAGGTATGAAAGATAATTGTAACGTAGTTTGCCCACCAAGGCACCAACTACAACCTGTGAATTAGATGTAAACAGATTAAAATGATCTATGACAAAGCACATGTGAGAATATATATACTGAGAAGTCATTGTAAAAATATTGAGTTTTTTAAAAAACTTGTCTGCAGGAAGTTCTGGGTTTTACCCTTTGCAACATCCTAATAGCTCTTTTCTGTGCTATGAAAAACCTTTTACTTTGTGAAAAATTTTCCCATAAAATTATGCCATATGACATCACTGAATGAAAATATGAGGAGTACACTTGTTTCGTTAATTCTAGATCTGTTGTTAGAGAAAGTGTTCGTATTGCAAAGGTGACATTACTTAACTTCTTCAGTAGTGAATTGATATGTTCATGCCAACTGAGTTTCTCATCTATTTTAATTCCAAGGATTTTTATCTTTTTTGTTTCTAAGATTGTTTTATTTTTATAGCTTACTTGTAAATCCAGCCATTCATAATTTTTTTGTTTTAAACCTAACATAATGTGCTTTTTTATCAAAATTTAATTTTAATGAATTTGCCTTAAACCAATTTGCTACTTCACTAAGTACTTCATTTACATTAAATTCTTGATTAGTGTTTGGTGTTTTTCTCACAGTCACGTTAGTTTCATCTGCAAATAAAACTCTCTTAACTCTGTCAGAGAAGTTTCCAGCAAGGTCATTGATTTATAACAAAAATAGGAGGGGTCCTAGGTCAGAGCCTTGTGGAATTTCTTGTTTTATTATTTCCCAGTCTGATGAAGCATCTTTACTAATTTTAGAATAAAAAATGTAAACTTTTTGCATTAGACCTGCCATGTATAAATTAGTTCATGAACCTGCGGTTCCATAAATACCATAGTATTCCATTTTCTTCCAAATTAATTCACGATTTACACAGTCAAATGCTTTTGCAAGATCAAAAATATTCCTACAGGACTAATTTTATTATTCAGTTCTTCAAATGTGTTATTTAAAAATGGATATATAGCTATTTCTATGGATGATCACTTTTGGAACTCAAATTGTTAATTAGTGAGGATATTATGTGTAACTTGTTTTATTACACTACAATACCTTTTTTTTTAATCTTTGAGAATCCTGTAAGTAATGAAATGGGACGATAGTTATCTACACATGTTGCTTTTCCTTTTTAAACAACGGTATTCAACTGCCTATTTCAGTCTCTTTCGAAACAGACCTTGTATTAACGGTTCATTACAGATATGGGCAAGTACATGATTGATACTATCTTAACATTTTTCAGTAATTTACTTGAAATATTGTCATAGCTGGAAGAATTTTTAAGTTTTAATTGTTTCATGATTTCATTTATTTCTGAGACTGTGATTGGTGGTAACTGCATCTATTTGGGAAAGCAGTCTGAAGAAGCCTTAGAGCACTATGTGGCGTTTGCTTTTCTATACCTCATTTTTCAACAACTGAAGTAATATGCTTGTTAAATATTTTACAAAATTCCCATATCACTTTGCATAGATCCATTTTGCTCTATTTTTATGTCGTTAGAGTGATTTACAGATTTTTCCTGTATCAGTTTTTGTTATATTCCATATAGTTTTCATCTTATTGCCTGAATTCTCTATTTTTCTGTGATATATACCTGTTCTTGGCCTTTCTTATTACATTTCTTTTTATTTTAGAATAAAGTTTATAATGAGCTTTCAGTGTATAATTATCTTATTCTCTTACTCTAATACCCTTTGTTATCCATCCCTTATGCAATTCACTGTTTGCAGTGGCGGCCTTATGGTGGCCATACATGACATCCAAAAGCGTGGCACATACACCATCATTACATCACCTCAGTCAGCCACTAGCAAAGCAAACAAAAGTAGGTTTTTCAATTTGTAATACAACAATCTATTTATGCCAAGTACTGAATAAAATGAGCCCGAATTAATTTTAAAGGATACTCAAACATATCGAATACTGAATACAAATACTGAGAATTAAATATTCCCCAAAAAATGTGCTCTAAATTATGGAAAATAAGCTCTGTGATATTACAAAAACTTTTAAAATACTACAAAATTATTTTAAAACAGATTTATTAAATTTAACTGGTTTATTCAGGCCGAAAATAGTGGCAGGAA
>JARYHS010006851.1:1026905-1116338 GCA_031002005.1 Vandiemenella viatica
ATTTAATTGAATTATATAGAAATGCAGAGTATTTTTGGAATCCATGTGATTCAAACTATAAAGATCGGCTTAAGAAACATGATTCGTGGGTGGTATTAAGAAAAGAAACTGGTGCAGATTCGAAATAAGTACACAAAGATGTATATGAATCTCCTGTAGTTGGATATTTGAAAGTCAGCAGCAAATGTTCCTTTGGAGATATTGCGGCTCTGTAGTTTGTATTTTGTTTTCGAATAAACTGTTCAGTTTTAGAAAGTAGCCATTCTAAATCAGTGCTACTCATTCGAATAAAGTTTTTGATGTGTCCATCCTCAATATGTCCTGATAACAGATCGTCTTTTTTTTTTTTTTTTTTAAAAGAATCCATGAGGCGTTCAATTCCGTGTTGATTTCTCTGCAAAAGACTTGGTCTCGTCCAGGATTTGCGATTTCTTTTTTTCTTTTGACTCAAAATAATATAAATTGCAGCAGCTGCTGACAAAACATCACTGTCGCACCATATCTTCGTATACTAAATGAATTATAATTGTGACAAAGGTTTTATTTCGCACAGAAAAATAAAGATTGTTGCTCTTGGTGTGGACAGGTAACCGTAAACAGTAAAACAAGTAAACTGTTCCTAAATTAGGTTTTCTGGTGTGGACGGAATGTTTCTGAAAGTTGCGATCTGTTTCTGTTTCTAGAAACAGACCGCAACTGTTTAGCAACAAGAAGTTCCTCTTCGTTCCTCTGGTGTGGACTTGCCTTTACACTTGTGAAATTTGTATAAAAACATTTACACGGGCTAATAACTTAGTAATACATGAAAGAATTCATACAGGTGAGCGGCCTTATGTTTGTGAAGTTTGTGGAAAAGAGTTTTCTGGCAATAAATGCCTTACAGTACATAAAAGAATTCATACAGGTGAGCGGCCGTACACTTGAGAAATTTGTGGAAAAACATTTACACAGGCTAATCAGTTAGTAGTACATAAAAGAATTAATACTTGTGAACTTTGTGGAAAATCGTTTACAGATTCTTTTGAGTTCAAAATACATAAACTAGCTCATAAATGTGAGCATCCTTAGGTTTGTGGAATTTTTTCTCACCATCATATAGCTTCATAACATGAAAAATGATCTGTATCTACTAGCAACATTATGCTTGTAAACATTCTGAAGAATTGTTTATTAACTGTAGTTACCTAACAATACATAAAGTATTCATGGTAGTGAGAAGACTTATTTTCTGTTATTTTTTATATGTTACACACTAAAGATTTTATGTAGGTAAGGTTCTCCATGTTTGTGAAGGTTGGGGAAAATTTTGTAAGTGACCAATTAGATGTAAAATTCATATAGAGTTATACTGGTGTGGAGTATTATGCTTTTAAAATTGTGGAAATTAGTTTAAGGTGTAATGTAAAGTTGTAATTTGTAACTTAGCTACACTGTAAGGCATAATATTAATTATGGCTAGAAAACATATATTTGTGGACATATGAGAAGATCCTATCAGTCTTATAAAAAATCCATAAAATTCCGTATGCTATAAACACTGTTATAACACACACACACCTGAAAACCTAAAACAGTATAAAATAATCTGTATATTAGTGGCCTTAAAGTTGTAAAGATTTTGGAAAATTCTTTATGGTGTTCCCTTGCCCTATAAATTGTGGTAAAATACATTTCGCTTCTCCTTAGCATCTTTGCAGGGTGTGTTTTTCTGGATTGTTTCATTTGTGTTGATCTTGTGCATCTTCAGGTGAGACGTTGGCTAGACGCATGTCCTGCCGTGAGGTATCCAGTCAGTGTTTCTTGGTTGTCCTTAATGGTCTTTGCCCCTCCCGTCTTATGTCAAGTGCTGTTCTTGCCAACGAGGTGTCGTTGCTGTATTGTACGTGGCTGTGCCATTGCAGAGGATCCTGACACATTTTCTCAGTGGTTGGAGCCAAATTAAATGGATTGACACTGTTTTATACATCTGGGTGTGTCTGACTATCCAGACAGAGTTCTGTTCCCAGATATATGAAGTTAGATGACTTGTTATATTTAATGCCATCAATATTAACAGACCCATCACTAGGAACCCCACATTCCATTTCCTTGGTCTTCCAGACATTAAGGTGCAAGCCGTAATAATCAAGGGAAGTTTTTTATCGTTGGATTTGTTGTTCAAATTCTTGTCGAGGCCCGCAGGTGACCATGATATCATCAGCATGGAGTATATATCCCTGGGTGTGGAGTGAGCAGTTCTCCAGCAATGGTGTCAAGACAGAGGATAAACAGGAGTGAGGACGAAGCTGATCCCAGATGGTCACCAACACTGATGGGAAAAAGAGTCAGAACTTCCTACAGCATATCAAACATAACTGGTGACCATATGATATAGTAGCTGGATCCATTTAATTTTTACCTCTGGTTCCCAATGCCTTCTCAGTGAGTAACAGCTTATATCTCTAGTTTCCCTGCTGAAAGCTTTTTCAAGCTCCAAAAATGCTATGTGCATCAAAAGAGTTGTGGCATGAATAATTTCAGTCATCCCTGTGCCTTTCATGAAACCACAGTAATTTGGGGCAGTCTTAACTATACTTGGATGGCTTGGATCCACAATGAACTCAAAAGATCTTCACTGTGTTGCAAAGTAGGAAAATTGGTCTATAGTATGTGCAGTCTAGCGCATCAAACATTCCTTTCCAAAGAGGTATTGTAACATTAGTGCGCTAACTATGTGATAAAATCGATCTCTGTGAACAGAAAATCCATTTTAAATTTAGTTAACATTTTGCACCCTATCTTGTAATGTTTGGTGCCAAAGTGATGGTAAAATTGGGTTGAAATGTCTGTAGAACTCTATTTACTCAGTAAAATAGAACTGTGTGAATTTTATGGCAAAATGTGGAAAAAGAATTATATTCTGCAAAAAATAATAATTTATTTATGCTATCAATAATGTGCTGCACTTTATGTAAATAGAAATTTACATTGCTCAAATTATTGAAATCACAATTGTACTCAGTTTAGTCAGATAATGTGATATAATGTTAAGCTTCAATACAAGTGTTTGCATGTCTTTTCTTTTTGCTTAGTTTGAAGTAAATATCAATAAAAATTAATTTTTTCATTTGATGTATCAATTTAACTAATACTTACGTATACAATAGTTCAGTGATTTTTATCAAATGTGAGTTATATTCTCTTTCATTATTGATTAAACTGTTTGTGCTATAATTAAAATGCATTTGTCATCAACATCTGCCATAATAAGAATTTTGGAATGTTTAGTTGCTGATTTAATATAAAATGCCTGACCACAGTGTGATTTAATTTTAACTGAATTCATGATTGATTGTAACCTGAATCTTCAGACTTCAGTCGCCCGAGGGTTGGCACACAACTGATTAGACAGTTGTTTGTGAGTATGTCATTCAGAATTTGAACACAGACTGCTTTGTACTCACACAGATGTGCCTTAACATTTATTTACCAAGAGATGTTCTGAATAACTTGCCTAAAATGGTGAAATATGAGGCGTATTTTTTAAATAAGTACCGTATTGACACACCATAGAAGCAGCGCTATGGTCGGTGTTCCATGGATGCGCACTGGGTACCTGCATCTCTTGCCTAAGCACTGATGTGATTACAGTCTAATTCTTCCTTATTTACGTTGTTCACTGAGTGTTTAAGATGCCTCCGATAATCGTGAGTCCGGCTGACTGTGAAGTACGGGTAGTTATAAGATTTCTTTGTGCTAAAGGCCTAAAACCGATCGATATTCATCATGAGATCTTTGTAGTTTACGTACAAAACATTGTGAGTGATGGAATGGGGAGAAAGTGGGTGAGAGCATTTAAAGATGGCCCCACAAAAATGCATGATGAACAACGGACTGGGCGTCCTTCGGTCATTAATGAAAGTTTGGTGCAGAAAGTAGAAAATAAGGTGAGGGAAAACAGACGCTTTACAATTTCCTCATTGTGTGATGACTTTCCTAATGTTTCTCATAGTGTTTTGTATGGCATTGTGACCGAGCACTTGAAATACCGAAAATTGTGCTCACGTTGGGTACCGAAAATGTTAACTGATGTGCACAAAACTAAACGTTTATGTAGTGCATTGACTTTCCTTGAGCGGTACCACAACTATGGTGATGATTTCTTAAGGCAAATTGTTACGGGCGATGAGACTTGGGTGGCCTAGGTCACGCCTGAATCAAAGTAACAGTCCATGGAATAGCGGCATTCAGATTCACCCAAAAAAGTGAAGTTCAAGCAAACAATTTCTGCCCGGAACATCATGTTTACAGTTTTTTGCGAAAGAAAAGTAGTATTGCTTGTGGAATTTCTGCCTCGTAATGAGACAATCAATGCAGCAGCTTATTGTGAGACATATAACAATCTGCACCATTCAATCCAGAAAAAAAGATGTGGCAAGTTGAGCAGGGGAGTCGTTTTGCTGCATGCCAATGCCCGTCCACATGTGGCTAATCAGGCCAAAGAACTCATTACATATTTTTGATGGGAAACTCTAGATCATCCTCCATTCAGCCCTGATCTGGCGCCCAGTGACTACCATCTGTTCCTGTACATGAAGATACACCTGGGTGGTCAGCGTCTTGAAGGCGATAACGAAGTCAAAACAGTTGTGATGCAGTGTTTAACAAGTCAGGCGCAGACTTCTACAAGGAGGGTTTCCAAAAACTGGTACTACGTTATGACAGGTGCCTCAATATTGAAGGGAATTATGTAGAAAAGTAGAGTAAGGTACAGGCTTTCATGTAAAAATAAAATTATTGAGATATATTTGCACGTCTTTTTTAATTTCAAATTGGTACTTACTTAAAAAACATGCCTCGTAATTTAACATATATTAATAAATGGGAAATGTAAGCAGGTGATGAAATAACACTCAATGAATTTAAAATATAAAAAAAATACAGGAAGGGGAAAATATGTAAATGCATATGTAGGAAAATTGTGACTGTATCATGTTTTCCATTGTATTTAAATTAAAGAATACCAGAAATAGGTTAACCGCTATTAAACACACTGTTGCTCTATACAAGACCTATTAACAGTTCGTTATGTTTAATTGTTACTATGTAGTTGAACTGCAATTCCATTTGTTCCACTAGAAGAAAAGTCAGACCGTATTATGTCTGAAGTAGGGCGAAATACGCTGTGATACTTTAAATAGAAGTAGACAATGGGGAGCTACAGCTCTAAGATGATTCAGTTCTATCAGATTGTAGCTGTAAGTCTTAACTGACTGCATTACATGCCAATAAAAATTGGTACGTTTGATTAAAATTTTATAAGTGTAAAATTGGACCCATATAAGTTAGTGAGTTGTAGAATTGTTTTCCCCATTTTACTGATCCTCAGATTCAAAAGAGTTGAAGAACTCTGGCCTAGTATATTTCTTATGGTAAATATTATATTCCTAATTTGAAAGCTTCTAGTTCCTCTTCTGGTCTATTTACTGTTTATGATTAATTGTTTATGCATTCGTAAGAATATATTAGCGAGCATATAAAATCAGAATCCGACTAACACTGCAATATGACTCAAACACTTTTTGTCATCAAGCAACTCATTTTTACATCCTTTCACTTATGTTTATAGGGAAGCAGTTGCTGCTAAAGTTTCTTTATTTTTTTATTTAATTTTTTTTATTTTTTTCATGTGACAGTATTCCGGATTTGCCTATAGTGATGTGGTGAAACTGTGGAAAACCAAAATCTAGGCTCAAATGGAATCTGAACCCGCATCCTTCCGATTCCGAGGACACAGCGTTACCGCTCACCCACCTCACTTGGTGCTATGTGTCTCATATTTCTGTTATAACCAGATATCAAAATATTTAATAAAAACACAAATATTGTTTCTTCCTTGTTCTCAGTATTATTTAGATGCAAATTTCACCGATTTTGTCTTTCACTGACTATTGATCATTAAACCTCTAAAGTACCTCACTTAGCCTTAGAAACTCTAAATCTTGTACACTGATACAGTTTTACACTCAAATGATAGTAATCATTCATGAATTCCCTTATATTAAGTACCTATCTATCCCAACATGAAATTGATTGGAACCCTATTATGTTAATATACCTCAAATTTTCATTATAGATGGAGTATAAGTTGTTTAAGTAATGTATTACATTTTCTTTATACTTATTCTTACTTTAGAAGATAGTGATTCATAATGATTTCAACAATCGTAAGAAAAGTCCAGTTTTGCGATTTTCCATTTAACTAACCAATGGCGACCACATACTGAAAAGTTTTGGTGCATATTTCTAAGTTAATTGTTTTGTTCTACATCTTTCAAATATCTACTATAAATAGAGATAAGTAAGTTCGACTAACACATTTAATTGTACATTGTTCTTGTGCTCAGTTTGGAAGGTACTTGGAACTTACTCATGGTGACAGTCAAATCTACATGAATCGGCATTGCTGGCCACGGCACACACCTATTGTTTGCAGATAGCATTCTCGCATGTCATTTGGCGATTATTGTAATAAATTTTTTGGAGACCTCAAACAGTATTTATGTGACTGGATGACCATCCAGTAATCTTTGATTCAGTTGTTATTTAAATTGCGCGCAGTTGTTTTTTTCTGTTCCATTAATCAATTTTTCTTGATTTCAACTAGCAGTGAATTGAAGTTTTCTTTGCTGCCCCAAACAAGAAACTATTTCTGAAAATACAGTTGAATGATAAACGTGCACAAATTGACTTCAAAGGGAAGTGTGAATCGATCATAATATTCAAGTATACAATATAGTTTGTAAGTGCTGACGGCAACAGTAATCCTGTAGAGAATTTAATGATATTTGGAAGTATGCCTGGTGATACTATCAACAGAATTTTATAAAATTCGTGTGCCAAGTATTGAATTAAGTTACCTTAAAGACATTCTTGTTTGAGGAGAACACAGGCAAGCACAGTGAAGAAAACAGTCACTCAGACATGGAGAAGCTTATACGAGTGGAGCGATATTTCATTACAATAATATTAAAGTTGATATTCCCTTATCCCTACCTACCAGACATTATCAACAAAACATATATATTTGATGAAAGGAAACCTCCTGTGATATTTATTAAGCTCTGAGGTCGAAATTGTACCCACCTACTAAACTACGTTCAATGTAATTACACAGTTTTTTAACAGGCAGATTAATATATCAAGTATGCAGCTGTCAGCAATTAATATTCTCCATATTTCTTTGTGTGTTTTGTCCACACAGCGCAACAGTCAACTGCTCACGAGTTAGTTTACTCTCACTCGTCAGCTGTTTCTGTCCACGCGATATTGCATATCGTCCTCTGTGCTAACCACACCCTATCACATGGTCTCAATTATATATTTCTTTTTTGATGCTGCTATTTTATTGGGATAGTGAATATATCAGTACCATAAAAGCTTTCCATATTTACACTTCTTGTTTATTTTAGCTACCATCTGAGCTGAAATCCTACACTTCTTAGGTTGTTCTGAACATATTATGGATTTGAAAAAATTGTATATTTAGAAAGATTAAAGCTGTGTTTCCTTTCTGTTTTTACTTATGGCTTTATTCGTCATCAACGTTGAGGTCATTTATAGAGGTGGGACAGCTGTATTAATATAGCAGACAGCTTTTAGGATTATGGACTATCGAATTTCAATGCATGACATGTAACTAACACAAAGTCAAGCTATATATGCTATTTTCTAGGGATGATTCCAGAAGAAATATATATTTCTATAAGAAACTTCATATGACACTTCAACCATCATTCATCTGTGATTTCTCTGAGCTTTAGAAATAGCTCTCAATACATTCGTGCTATATTTGCTACAAATGGAATACAGGAGGATAAGTGTGGCGTTTGAGATGCAGTCGTTGTGATTCTAAAATCACTCACTTCCTGCCTGTAGCGTCTCTGTTGATGACACGTCTCTAAATCTAGTCTACATTGGAAAAGCAAAATATGGGCGGCCTTGATGACTGATTATTTAATCCACTTCTTACCGATATTTATTAATCAGCTTGTGAGAAGTAGCTCACAAGCGTGTGAGGCATGTTTGACACATATCAAAATATAAAAAAATATAATTTTCTTTGGACCCTGAGTAAAATCATACAAATGGCCAGTCAGAGAAAATATTTGGCTGTATGTGTACCCAGGTTTCATGGGTCAACAGAAAGTATGTATTGAATGATATTCTAGTTTCAGGATTCACGTGTTGTTATTTATGTTATTTGCTACAAGCTTCCTGTGGAAGTAAGTAAACATGATTATCTAGCTAGACAATTGCCCCTATATTTAGTCCATTTATTCTAAATTAGGCAAGAGTATATTTAGAATCGAAATTTTTGTACAAATGTCACAGCAATGAAGGGTACTTGAATAGAAATTAAGATGTAGACCAAAGGGAACAAGTTTTTTTGTTTATGGTTTTACAGAGGCCTAGAGTAAATATATATATATAAAAATATCTGAAACCCATACAGACTTGAGGCAGGTTTATTTTGAAACAGTTTTGGTGTGTAGTTCAGTTTTTATCATCATTTTCAATAGGTTCAATATTTATTTAAAATTCTGTCCTGCAGCAATTGCACATGGTACATTTTATGTTCTCATTGAAGGCAGTTATGACATCATTCCTAAAGAATGTGCAGTTAATTTCAAGTATTTTTTTAACAACTTCAATACTATTATTTTTCAGAAATAAACATCCAAATTTTTGTTGACTACTGATACTGCCAAAAATATTACGGAAACCTAACTAGGTGAGCCTTTGTCAGTGTGAAACAGAAAATAATTTGTTTATTGCGCCACAAAAACAAAGAAGAAAGTCTCCAAATTACAATACTTTTATGCTTGAAGTAACAAAGAAATTTCACCAATTAGCTTCTAATTGTGAATAAAAAAAGTTTTTTTGACTTGCTTTGTATTCAATATGACTTTTGCAAAATTCAATTGTAAAAATTAATGTTTATTGTTATTCTCTTCATTTGTTTTTGTAACATATAATTGTTTTTACTATGATTATGACTCATATCGTATGTATGTGTATTAACCATGGCATGTTTCACAGTGGTCCTTCCTCAGCAGGGATCCATGAAAAAAGATTCATATTTAAAATAAATAAATAAAAAAATATTCACACTAAAGTGATCATAGAATAAATTGCAGTATGATATCATATGAAACAACATACCATAGAATCTAAAAGACCAACCAGTGAGACAGCTCATAGTTGGTCTTGGTATGTAGTTAATGTAGATTGTAAACATTAATAATAAATTAAACCAAGGCCCAACAGACTAGACAAGTTGTATCCAGTGAACTCATCATTGAAAACACAGTTCTGTTCATTAATCTCACTACCTTTACTAATATTCAATTTAATTGGATGCAGCTTGTTCTGGTGGCAATTACCCTACTCACTTATTTTACCATTTCTATTTACACTCTACAATTTCAACTTTGAATTCTTTTAGCATATATAGATATGTATTGTAAATTATTCATCAATTCTATTAATAATTTAAACCAATCCCTTACCCCTAAGTTGCGTAAGGAAATCTTCACATACCCTTTTGATTTAAAATGAGTACCACCTTGTGGTTATGGGTTCTTTCCCCTAATCCTTATTTCAATATCTTTCCACACCTCATCACCAGTATACTCCTTGTATACTCCCATGACTCCTTCACTCTAGTCCTGCCAGCCATTTGAGAACATGATAACATCAGAATACACTTCAATACTGAATGATAAAATCCTCTTGTTATTTTCACAGACAAACTTGTGAAAAAAAAAAAGAGCCACAGCACATATTTTATTTTAAAAAATAGTTCAGACTGAATAAAATGCTTGTTTCGACCTGACACAGACTGCAGCTGTTCAATTCAGCGCCCTCACCCCCCATGCCAGCTGTCTCCTTCCATACACACAGAAAGGCGATGGAATCCTTTAACCGCTGACAAAACCGCGCGGAACAGATGTTTATAGTGTGAAATAGTAACTTGAAGCCTATATCTCTGTCCAGTGGCAAAAAATATTTGAAAATAGGCGTTATTTTATACCAGCTGCCCTTCTGTAGGGAAACAGACACAAATAAAGTTTGCGCTTCGTTTTTAAGATTAAGTGAATGCAATATAATTTTAATAATCTCTTACAGAGTTAGGATGTCGTAAATATCGCTTTTATGTTTTTAAACCAAACAAAAGTTACAAAAATACAGGTCAAGTTTGGTAATCCAACCAGGTCGGATCAAGCGGTCACGACCTTCGGTCTTGCTAACCTTGTTCAGTGCCGAGATCGTCTCTTTCTGTGTTTAAATCTCATAAAAAGGTAAACTTAACTCTCATTTAATAGCTAACACACGTATCAAAAACTAAGGCCATCATCTGTGATGGTAGTTGGAATTTATTCTGGAAAAGCTTATAAGGAAAAACTAATAAGAATCATTTTTAATTATATCTTTCGCGATATGAGCACCTTACTCTGCTTAGATTATCAGAGTATTAGGATAGGATTTTATTTAAATAAATGCATTTTACTTAAAATGATGGAGACTATAATTTCGAAATTGGATAACTGTTATTTATTTGACTGATATGTTTCGCGTTTAAGTACATTTCGTGTAAAGTTTCTCTGAGTTTTTATAAACTTAATTCTTTCTTATCTGCTGCCAAAAAAATTCTTAGGTTAAGTTTTACACTAGTCCTTATAACTGATACAGATAATATAGCATAAATATCGAATACCCTTCTCCTTACATGAATTTCTGCACCTAGTTGTCGTAAATAAATAAAATGCAACTTGAAGGAATGATGGGTGTTGATTGGCGAGTGACGGTTGGCACCTTACTGTACTCATACTCTAGCCAACTGGTATCGATGACGCGCGCAGTCTTCAGACAACGCTTTATATGAAAGGATAATGAACATAAATGGAAGATATGTGGCGACCTCAAAATTATTGACCTAATATTCGGTATGCAACAAGGCTGCACCAAAAAAGGGTGTTTCATTTGCGAGTGGAAGAGTCGTGACAGAAATACTTATTATAAGAAAAATGATTGTCTCGTCGAAAATGGAAACAGTGAGAAAAAAAAACTGTCATCGCAAGAAACTTGTAGTTAGTGTAGATGTGCTTCTTCCCCAATTCACGTCAAATCAGACTTAATGGAGCAATTCGTTAAGGCCATGGATGAAACTAGAAGAGGATTTATGTACAACTTAAACAAATTTCCTTTTCTTACAGCAGCAAAGGTAAAGAAAAGTCTATCCCCGCACAGACAAATTAAAACGCTCCAAATTTTGAAGAAACCCTGATGAGCATGGATATGTTTGAAAAATGTCAGCAATAATTTTCTAGGAAAATTAAGAGCTTATAACTAAACAGAATTGGTAAATGAGATTGGTTGCTGCATACAAAAAATTGGAATGCAATATGTCGCTGAAGGTGCATTATCTGCACTCTCACATGGATTAGTTCCCCAAACGCGGCAGTGACGTGTATGATGAGAATGGTGAAAGGTTCCACAAGGACATCATGACCGGAAAAGCGGATACCTGCAGTGCTAGCTGATTGTTGCTTCAGTATTATTCAGGACTGAAAAGATATTCACCATAAATAGAAGGAATAAGGCCATAAATAATAGAAAAAAAAACAAATTTTTGTCTCTGTTGTTTTTTATTTTTTAAATGTACAATTATTAATGTATTTAGTAGTTCCTATTGATTTAAATATGTTTTCAGTAACTTTTGGAATTACTAGAGTTTAAGATTTTTAACTAAATACAAAATAACTCTAATTAAAATTCCCATTTCTAAAAAAACTGTGCCTGAGGTATCTTAAAGTATATGTGAGTTAATTTACATATCAATCAGAACAAACAACAGCAGAAAAAAAAATGGTTTTGGTAGAGCAGAGAGTTCTGTACCGATCTCCTCCAGCCATAGTACTCAGAATGACAACGATGGTATAAGAAAGTTAAGGGTAGGAATGACGTATCAAAAGAAGTGGAAGTAAAAAATGGGTAGTGCCGACAGGGTAGCGTATTGGGACCATTGCTATTCTATTGAATAATTGTGTTGATTGTTTACTATGTGAAATTAGATTGTTTGCAGATTACATTATGCTATATAAAAGAATCAAAACAATAGAGGATTGTAAACTTTTGCAGGGTGATCTGGACAGGATATCTAGTTGGGTTTGGTAAACATGGGATGAAGATAAATGCAAAGAAGAGTCAGCTTATTAGATACACAAATAAAAATCAAAAGGTTAATTATGAATATAAGGTGGGGAAAGAATTGCTTATTGAAGACTTGAAATGTAAATATCTTGGCATTACATTTGGTAACAAGTTTAACTGGGCAGGACACATTGGACAGGTGGTAGGAAAATGTTTCAAAATTCTGCACTTGTTGGAGAGAGTGATGAGGGATGCACGAGAGAAGTAAAGGAATTGGGTTACAAAACTTTGATCAGACCATTGCTCGAATATGGTGGTGTAGTAAGGGACCCTCATTTTATGTATCAAATAAAGGAATTGGAGAGGGTGAAAAAAGGGTTGCTAGATTCGTTTCTGGAAATTATCGCAGAATGCAATCAGTGACGGATATGATAAAGGAGCTGGAATGGGATTCATTGCAAGACAGGAGGAGGATGAGGAGGGTCATGGGAGTGTACAGGGCATATACTGGCGATGAGGCATGGAAAGATATTGCGATAGGTATGAAAAGTAGTGCATGGAAGGGAAAAGGTGACCATGACCCCAAGCTGGCACTCGATTTCAGGCACAAGGGTGTGGGGATTCTCTTTTTTAGGTAAGGGTGTCAGGGATTGGTATGAGTTAGCAAGAGAAATGATAAATAATTTACCGAAAACTTTGAAAGAATTTTAAGATAAAATTTGTAGAGGGCAAATATAGGTAGGTGCAGGATAGGGGGAAGATGGCTGTCTAGGGATATTGCCACTGAAACCTGTGCTCCATTGCAATTAAATTAAATTAAAGCCAGCCATGCATAGCTCAGTTGTACACTGTTCTGGTCACAGCCTGCAGGCGTATACGTGGTGTTAGTTCCGTCAGGACATGTGTGGTTGATCAGTAAACTTGTCGTCAGGCTAACAGTAATTTTGAAATTCAACTCTTCTTGTTTATTCTGTTATTTATCCTCTTGTGATTAATACCAGTACCACACGAGGTGGTATATTGATATATTGTGGCCGAAGATGTGAAATTTAAATGTGAGCCACAAATCTGTGCTTGGACATATCTGAAACCTTGTGTAATTCCTGAAACCGCTAAAGGATGGTGCCATTAGACACACAAAAATTCACCTAAAATATCGATATCAGGCAGCCTTTGTTTAGTCGAAGAAATACAAATACAGTTGACAAAGATGGTACTTACAGAGCTGCGTAATCTATCAACGCGTACTGCAAGAGAAAACAAGACGCGGACTTAAAGAAAGAATTATGCAGAAAATCGTTCACAATAGCAGCCCATACACACACACATTTATGCACGAGTAAGCTCGCTGAAGTTTTGCGTGCGGATATTCTCGCGACGAGCCTGTACTTGTCAGAGCCCACACACAGGAACATCAGTTCCACACATTTGTCGTTCAGCTGGTTCGCCGCGCTCAAATTGTTGTGTTTATGGTAGTGGTCTACGGATTTATCCGCCATGATTTCCTGGCTCGCGGCTCACTGGGAATTCCAAAACAAATATAGCCAAGTATAGTGAGGTTATGTTACAATCGACGTGACAATATCGAACTGAAACAGGTTTTTAAGTTCTACACAAAAAAAAGTATTTATTCGTTCATCAGCTTATATTAGAGCTCTAAAAAAGAAAAAGAAACGGACAGTATGACCAAAAAGTGGTTGCATGAAGATTATAAACAAGATCATATTCTGCTACTTCTACTATTTGAAAACAATTTTCTTCGATTTCTTCAGTATTATATAAATGCACAGATACATCTTCTTATACATTTCCTCAAAATCCTTTATCTTCCCCTTCATAATTTGGGCTTCCTGATACTGTCCATTGGTTCGTGTTGATCTCTCATAAACACTAGTAAGTCGTAGTAGGCTAATAGAGTAAATTAGTTTTGTAGATATCGTCTTCGCCTATTCCACTTCTTGTTGAGTTTTCATTTTATATATATATATACACATTTTTCCTGCGAAAAGCACTCCGCATTGAGTGGATTTTCTTTTTTATTAATGCATGTCAACTATTATATTTATTTTTCCCACTAACCTCTGTCATGCACAAAATCCTAATTTCTGTTCGCGTCCTCTTTTTTGGTTTCACCTTCCAAACGCAGTATGTTGCTGATATGTCGCAATGGAATCAGCTACGAATTCTCTGCTCATCTTAGTTAATTTTTTAGACATCAGCAAGTCTTATCCGCTGCAAGTAAATTGTTAAGTGAGATATCTGTGTGTATGGTTACCGTCGCGCATGCTCGCCACGTTCAAATATGTAACGATTGTTATTGGCTTGTGATGCGGCTCGTCGTTAGACAATTAACACACACATTTTATCGTCTATATGGATCGCCACGGAATTGCTGGCGCACAAATGTATGTGTGTATGCCTAGTTAATAATACAGTTGCACGAATTCATTTGCTGACAACGAAGTATTTATCTGTACCAGGGATTTGCTAACTTCCACTGAACAAAAAATAGTTCTCAAGAACAGCAAAACTAGTTTACAACCTGAAGATTCAAGAAACATTTAACTACGGTATCATTTTTCCTGTCCATATGCAATCCTCATATCAACCACGCTTGGCAGCATTAGTATCCACTGTATAATTTCCTAAGCTTACTCACTCATTCACTCACCTCGATAGCTATTAGCTGAAGAACGCTGACGTCACGCTAGCTGTCGCTCACAAGATATATTATTAGAAGAAATTCGTGGTTATGTCCACAGTTTAATAGCTAAGCAACCGCTACCTAATTAATTGTTATAATACATTCATTAAGTTTGCTTTTCGTAGCACTTCATAGTTATTTTATTTATTTGGCTTTCGGCCTTATCAGCCACACAGCCAAGTTATTTGCGTTTTATTACAATTCACATTCCATTACTTTACAGTTCTATTTACAGAGTTAACAATTAGCATTTCATTTCCTTTACAGTTTTAAAAATACATAATTTATATTACAGTTCTATACACAACAGTTTAAATTGTATGATCTTTACATTTCCATTCTTTTACAGTTCTATATCTATCTGTTTACTTCTTGGTGTTACACTATAAGTCGACATGTAATCACTTACTTTATTATATTGTAAATGTACAACCTTGTTCCAGTCGTTTCCTGTTGGATTTTCTATTTGTCTAAAATCTATAATTGGATGTTTCGCTCCTTAAAGAAGGTCATTATTATTTTGAGTATTTCGTATTTATTTGAGGCGAGCAGGATGGAAGCGTTGGTTAGGAGAGGAATGTTACATTTTCCGAGTTCTTTTAGCATTCTGTCCTGAATGTGGGCGTATTTCTTGCATGAGAAGAGAAGATGGTTTATATCCCCTACTGCCTGATCAATTAATCGCACAGTGGGTTGTCTCTCAATCCTATCCGCTTTAAGTGGCTGGGAAAGTTGCCATGATGAAATCTGCTTCTGATGATGCTGGTTAAGTGGCGTCTGTTTACTTCCAGTTGTGGAAACCACGGTTTGGAAGGGATGACTGGTTGGATGCGGCCGTAAAAAGCACCTTTCTGTTTCATCGAGTTGTTCAAACCTGACTGCCATATTTTCTTCGCTCCCTGTTTAATCTCATGCAGGAATGCGGATAGAGGGAGTGTTAGTTCTATTCTTTGCCCGTTGAGATGGCTTCTTTGGCAAGTCTATGTACATATTCGTCGTATTTGATCCCATTGTGTGAGGGTACCCATATTAATCCTTGTTTTGATCCCTAGGTTGTTGCTGAGGTGTATTTCGTGAAGTAATTTCTATTAGCAAGGGTGCCATCCCTATAGTTCCACTTGGGTTCTGAAATGCTCTTGATAACGCTCAAAGAGTCGGCTATTGATAACCACCTCTTTTGGTCCCCCGGTCCGGCCATATCTTACTGCTTCTAATATTGCTTCCGCTTCTGCTAAATATATTGGAGTTTGCGGTGGTAAAGAATGTAATGTTTGGTGCTTGTTTTGGGGCCTACTCGATCCCCGGAGTTGTTTTTGGATCCGTCTGTATATATGTAGATTGTGTTTGTTTTCGAGTTGTCTAGCAGGGCCCTCAGGGAATAGTTAAACAAATATCGATAAACTATAGCGCTGAAAAACATGGAACTGCTTTTTAGTAATATGTCGCTAATAAAAGCAACATAATAAAACTTAAATTACTCATGGTCTCTGCTGTAATCACGAATGCTAATTGTCACTCCAGCCGAAACTAAGTCTTAATTTAATTAAGTGGCTGCTTGACCAAAGTTTATACCTTACAGTTTATTTGGCTTTTTACTTATTTTACTGACCAATTTCGTTAATGGTATTTATTCATGTTCGCTATATGTGAGTTATTAAGTTATTTAAAGTGGACATCAGACAAAATATGTTACCGAATCGAGTATTCTGGCAATTAATTTCTTCGGAGTTGCTCAACAATTTACTAATCTGGAATCTGGATTCTCTGACACTTACAGAGATTATGGCCAAAGATTACATTATGAATGATTACCCAGCCTCTATAATAAAAATAAATAAAAAAAAAACTACGTGATGCTTTCGAAGCAATTGACGCATACCTTCAAACAGAAATTCGTCAAATCTTTTTTTCAGGGTCTAGTACAAGTCAAGTTTGTATTTCAACAAGTTCTAGTCCTCCGATCACGACCTCTGAAACAATTATACGATAGTGCGATGGACTGTGTCCGTGTTTGATAGTCTATTAATACTTCTTAGTTCTTCAATCTCAAGAGATTTTATTCAGCCTAAGGATGAATTACTTTTCAAGTTCATTTTTGGAATCATCACGTCAACTTGTCATAATCTTTGACCCTAAAAACTAGAACAATTCTAGACCCGTGACGATACGCAAAACACGGTCACGGTCTTGCACTAGTTAGAAAATAAATAATAATTCTGCTAGTCTTACGACTCAGAAGACAGATTGTACTTGTTCTTTGTGTCAATGTTTACGCTTTCTCACTTTCTAACAACTGCTAGCTACTATTTAACCACAGCGCGAACCTTTCCTAATACAACTGTTATAGAAGAAAAATGGGCCGTACTACAAAAATTTGAAAATCGCAACCAACACAGCATAAATATCCTCATCTCACAGCTGTCCTGACTGGTTGCTGCGCGGATGGATACAGAAACGCACCAGGTCGTGATCAAGCCAAACTTCGCACTAAATTTTACAATGGAAACGTAATACTATCGTATGGGCAAACACCTTGGTGTTACACCAGATGAAGCCCCCCCCAGACGTTAAGAATTAAAGATGATAGAAAAAATAATAATAACATGAATAAAGTGGTTAACATGTGAACAGGAAAGTTGTTAACGGAGCTTACGCTCCACCGCAATTAAAAATAATTACTTAGTCGGTGACACTGAAAATCCTACTCATATAGCGACTAACTACAGGTGGCTAATTAAGTGACACCAGTTGTATGCTGGCTATGGAAGAAACGTAAAATAAAAACAAATTCTCAAGTCCTAACACATTAAGCAGCGCCGTGTGTGGGGATTCCGCGATAGTCTGGCCGCTGCAATTTGATGATGGACTCATGTAGCTCGACGATACAATTCTAGAATTAAAGTATCAAATTTTTTATATGTCGCTTAGCTCTCCACATTTCTATCTTCAAATGTTGAGTGGTTAGGTTATATGCGCCCTGGACAAAAAAAAATGATGATTGGATTATATATAACACGACGAGACCAAACGAAAATGAAGATAAATTTTTTTGATATCTGCGATTTGGTTCTCGTAATGCAAAATTGAGGTGCGTTAGTTGCAGCTGTGGCATGGAGACCAAAACCTTCCAGCTGAAATTGCGCGATCTGGGATGTATATTGTTTCCATACTAGTTGATGTTAGTTTAGGTTGAATTGCGGCCTAGGCGAGAAGAAAACCGTCGCCAAAGGCACAAGGAACTTTAACTAATTTTTGATAGTCGGTATCTCGAGAACTAAGTCAGATATCATAACAATTTTTTATTCTTTTCTTTCGATTTATCTCGACGAGTTACATAAGAATCCGTCATCAAATTTTGGCACCACTGTTGTGACAGGGCTGTCCAGCATACTGTTCTAAGCTGCTTTGATCGTGGTACTCATAGGGCTATTTCCATCCGCATTAAGTAATCACTGCAGGAACACAACGATAGCTGAAGTGATGTAAATATAAAATGAAAAACATCGTATCATCGCACCTTATACAGTACCACAAAAAACAGTTATTATTCTGTTCCAAAATGAATTTCAAACAGGCCACAAGTTTCAGTTATATCGTGGCTTGTGGTTATCTTCCCGATGAAGCTCATAGCGAAAACTATGGGCAGTGTTCAACTTAAAGGTAGTCGTAAGCATTCCTTTTTTCTAGTACAAGAATATTCACCAGAGGAACGTAATATAGTAATGCCACTCCAATAATGTTTCCAGAACAGCTTAAAAATTAAATAATTGCCTGAGCCTACAATAACACAGTAATAATTACTGTATCATATCCCACGAATTTTTTTTTTTTTTGTAAATATATATATATTGGTGTGTGTGTGTGCGCGCGAGAGATCTACAAAAAAAAAAAAAAAAAAAAAAGTCTTTCACAAAGTAGTAAGATACGTTATTATGAAACAGTTATGAAATCAGTAAATTTGCGTGCGGCCGAAACCTTGTTCCTGAATGATGAAAGTACTCCTGGAAGATCGGAGGTAAAAAGAGCGAAAAATTGTTAGAGGTATTTGAGTTTCAACTTCAAGAATGCCGTCCATCAAAAGATATCCAAGAAAGAAATCCGTAGGCGGCCTTAGGGGGTGGCAAGCAGGAAATCGCCCTGGGCTTCGCGCATCAAGCAGACTAGAAAAAGTTTTTTTTTTTTTTTTAAAAAAAACTTCTTATTTTACCTTACTATTTGTTACAACAGTAAAAGTTGATTAATCCATAGTAAAGTATAAATTAATAGTATTAAGTGCCTAAATAATATTTCTCATTTAGATTTATTCAATGTCACATTCGTATAAAACAGATTAACGATATCAAAATTACTTAACTCATCAGTAAAAAATATTTTTTGTAATTTTATCTATATCTACATCTATACTCTGCAATTCACAATTACTGTGGGTGGCAGAGGGTGCTAAGCACCAATCCTATTTTAGAGTATTCCAATCCCGAACAGAACGAGGAAAGAAAGAATACATAAATGTATCAGTAATGGCATGTTATCTCTCGAATCTTATCCCTCCTGTCATTGCGACCTAAGTAGGTTGGCGGAAGAAGTATTTCGTTGCACTCGTAAATTAGTGCTTTTCGCATATTCTCCAACAAATTTAAACGAAAACGACGTCGTCTGTCCACCAAACAATCCCAGCCCAATCCACGAATCAGCTCTGTGACACTTACTAAGGACTGTAACTAGCGGTCACGAATCGAGCGGCTCTCCTCTGTACTTTCTCTATAGGCGCGTTTCCACTGAGGCAACAACAAGCAACATGTAGCATGCTACACGAGTTATTTTGTTGCTACATGTCGCGTCATCATACTTTGTCGCAAGTCGAATGTCCCAAGAATCTGTTGCCAGTTGTCGCTTGCTACTTGTCGCCGTTGCTTGTAGCATTTCACGTTATGCGGCCAGTAGTGTGCGTCATGGAATCAGAAGCAGTGGCAGCTGCTGCTTATTTGATCCTCGCAAATGGCAATAAAAGAAGAAAACGGAAAAAACCTAGGTGGTGGATCAGAGATTTATTTGTTAAAAGTAGTGCGAATCGCAAGGTACTTTATGTCAAAAGAAGGAAAAGTATCTTGACAAGACAAATACTAAGACAAAAAACATAAACTATGTATTCGTATGTAAAATAAATGTATTTAGCTACGTTACACTGATATGACAATTTATCCCTATCATACACAAACTGTATGAGTGCAAAGGTCGATCAAGAAAAGTTTTTTACTATTATTTACCACAATCTAAATTTGGAAACACTTTTCTACATACGCTGTTAATACAGCCTATCTTAATTATATGTAAGTCCTTTTTTAAGTTTTAATTACGACAATTTAAAAAAAATATATTATGTATATTTTTAAACCCACCATTAAAAACTACTTTTATTTACTTGTAATAACTAAAAAGATTGTAAAGCCCCTATTCCGTCTCTGGATCTGTCATTGGTAACTATTCTGTCAAAAATAATTAGTTTCATGTATTAATTAACGTACCCTCATAATTTTCTGCTGTTGAAAAAGTTTGTCTTGGAATGTCAACATCTAACAAAAATGTCCTGGAGTTTATAAGGAAACCATCTCTCTTCTTTAGGAGAAGAGCCGCTCTTTGGTTTAGTAATCCTTTTATGTTCACGATGAAAAGCAGACCTCAAATCTTGATTTTCTTTTTATTTCGTTCAATGAACATTCGTAATTGTTAGCAAGTAGTATTTAATTTGTCACTTTTCGCATTCCTGTCTTTACAGGATGCATTTTTGTTATTCCACAACTCCGATGAAGTATGATAATCTTCAATAAATAAGGTTGTTTTCTGCACATTCCACTCCATGTCGCCCGTTTTCTGTCGCACTCATCCCACCGCCGCTTGGATACTGGCGACATCGTGCGGACAGCGCTATATTTTTGTCGCACAGTGGCCCATACGGCCCAACCCTGTAGCATGCGTCATTGTTGCTGCTACATGTCGCAGCGGGTTGCTTCGCTTGAAATACTCCTTGTCGCATGCGTCAGTGCCGCATGCCACATGTTGCAGAAGTTGCCTCAGTGGAAACGCGCGTTAACGTGTCAATCAATCCCTTGCGATACCGATCCCAAATTGCACAACAGTATTCCAAATGCGGACGCACTAGTGTTTATAAAACACGGTTGAAAAATTCATGACTATTTAAAGTTCGCGCCTCTCGCAACCCACATGAACGCTTTGTTTGTTACTTCCATCGTGTTTGTGATTTTGCCGTGTTGCAGCTGTTAGTTGGCGCGACAGTCAGCTGAGTGAACGTCACGCCCCTCACGTGTTCACACTTGGCTGTACCTAGTCCGTGTAACGGACGATGTTCCTACTCAGTCTTCCTTAACGTTGCCACGTGTTGTTTCACGGAATCAATGTTCAAAAATTCCCGTAGAAGTGAGTTGCTTCAGCGTACTTTATAATCTTCGAAACTAATAAAGTACAGTTAAAATACTTTCTTTACCTGACTCACGTTATCACCCTCACTGTATTCAAACGTAGACTTCACAAACCATCACTGAAATTCTTTCGCACACTATACTGGATGCAAAGATTCTCGCTTTTCTGAAATAATAACAATGAAATGTCAAACGTCAATCGCTTCGCACTTGACGTGTTTCTTCTGTTTTTGGTTACTTTCGATTCATTCGATATTTTTTATTAATAAAGAATAACATCATTGTATAATATAATTTAAATACAGACTGTAAAGATGCTGTATAAAATTCCAAGTAATCTCAAAGAACTAGTCAGAGAGTATCTTACCAGCGCATAGACCATAGAGCACCTCTTTCGTAGCCATAATAACTCACTCTGGTAATTCTTCCAAGAAAAGGAGATCTGCAGTTTAAGGTAGAATTCGAACCACGGAGTATGCTAGTATTTCACATTAACAAATCAATGGAATTTTAATGGGGGATCCTCAACACCCGATCGCACGCCGTAGCCATCTAAGACATTAGGCAAGATATATAAGTAATGAAACATATGTTTTCAACATAATAAAATAAATGTACTCTGTATGCGTGTACTTTGTTAAACGTAGTTGGGTTCGCGACAAGATTTACGCTATGATGGCTGACTGGGTATCTCGATGTCTTTATTTATTTAATTGGCTTTACGCCTCGTCGACGTCATTATAGGCGGGATAGGACTGGAGACAAGGAACAGGAAGGAATTCGGCAAAGGCTTTTTTTTAATGAAGCATCCCGGCATTCGCCTGGAGTGAATTGGGGAAATCATGGAAAACCCAAATCTGGATGCCCGAAAGGGGATTCGAACCGGTGTTCTCCTGAATGCGAGGCCAGAACGCTAACCACTCACACACCACGCTCGGTGGTACCTCGAGAATGCAACACGCAAGGATGGTGAACTGAGACTGAAAATGATCGAAATTGATCCTAAAATCTACTCAGCTTGCTGCAAGAAACAAGCCCAACCAGCAAATTAATAACATATTGCTCTTTGTGTCTGTATTACTTTTTTTAGACAAAATCTGTTAAAAAAAACAACAACAACAAAACGTTTTTAAAGGGAGTTCGCCATTGCTGTTGTATATATTCATAGGGGTACGTGGAGCCAAAACCTTGCTTTAGAATGACACAACGACACCGACAAAAAGTAAACCAAACTAATGACGGCAAAGTGACGACCAAGTGTCGAATCACACGCGGTGTCGTTTGAACTAACTTCAATCGAGTGAGCGACAATAATGAGAGAAGTGTAGTGGCGGTCACTTTGCGGACCAGTATCAGTATAGTGTGGCCCGACCCGTAAACATTACAAAATCGTTTGTAGGGCATATTTCTTTCAGTAAGTAAATAAACATTACATGATATTAAGTTTTAGTATACCTTATGTCATTAAAAGTACTTAATAGTAAAGAGTGAGTTGTTAAAGACAACCTGGATAAAACTACTTGTAATTTATTTCTGAGTTACTTTTATGTGCAAAACAAGATTTATGAAATGGGTTCGCGTGATTGTGATGTCGGTAGAAAATTTGAGACGGATAGTTCAAAAAGGAAACGAGCTATCAAAAAAGAAAGCTGGTTAGGTGGCCATGCACGATCGCTCCATCCGTCCAAATGGAGCGACGCCACTCCATTATTGTGTCGTGTGTGGGGAAACTGATGTGGATGATGTGGACTGACAGGATTATTTGGATATCCGGTCAGTTCAATATCCATCAGTTTCGTCCATCGTGCCATCAAGCCAACTGACGTTGTGTGGGGAAAACCACGTGGAGTTACACCAAGCCATCACTCCAGTCGGCTCGTGTATGGCGAAACCAAACACTTCTCATTCTGTCGCCGACCACCGAGCAGACAACATCAGTGCCTTGAGTGGACTATGCACCATTGTACATTTTTTTTTTTTTTTTTGTATCTGCTATAGAAATATTTGTTTTGCTACTAGTTAAATATTATTTTGAATGTAGAACTAAAGATAATACAGTTTTAAATATTATTAAACAACAGTTAGAACGATTATTATCTTTTTTGTACTTAAAAAAATAATAATAATGTCATATAGTCTTCGCGGGTTTTCCGCCGTATGTTGTCTCTCTTCAACAACATACGGCGGAAAACCCGCGAAGACTATATTCCATCGAAACGCCGTGAAATCCTTCGTTCTCACAATAATAATGTCGTCTCAATAAGACTTTGTGCTGGAGATTATTGAGAAGTATAAGGAAACCGTGTTGGGGAAAAAAAAAGATAGTTTTTTGTGGTCTTCTTTTTTAAAAGATCATAGTATGATAAGATTAATTTTATATTAGCATACTTGTTTAAATATGTTGTTTTACAACATGTGACGTTCCTGCCACTATTTTCGGCCTGATAAACCAGTTAAATTTAAGAAATCTGTTTTATAATAATTTTGTAGTATTTTAAAAGTTTTTGTAATATCACAGAGCTTATTCTCCATAATTTAGCACATTTTTTGGGGAATATTTAAGTCTCAGCATTTGTATTCAGTATTCGATAGTTTGAGTATCCTTTAAAATTAATTCGGTCTCATTTTATTCAGTACTTGGCATAAATAGATTGTTGTATTACAAATTGAAAACCTACTTTTGTTTGCTCTGCCTAGTTTTTCATTGTCGTGGCTGACTGAGGTGATGTAATGATGGTGTATGTGCCACGCTTTTGGATGTCATGTATGGCCACCGTAAGGCCGCCACTGCAAACTGTGAATTGCGTAAGGGATGGATAACAAAGGGTATTAGAGTAAGAGAATAAGATAATTATACACTGAAAGCTCATTATAAACTTTATTCTAAAATAATAAGAAATGTAATAAGAAAGGCCAAGAACAGGTATATATCACAGAAAATAGAGTATTCAGGCAATAAGATGAAAACTATATGGAATATAACAAAAACTGAAACAGGAAAATCTGTGAATCACTCTAACGAAATAAAAATAGAGCAAAATGGATCTATGCATAGTGATAGGGGAATTTTGTAAAATATTTAAGAAGCATATTACTTCAGTTGTAGAAAAATGAGGTATAGAAAACCAAACCCCACATAGTGCCCTAAGGCTTCTTCAGACTGCTTTCCCAAATAGATGCAGTTACCACCAGTCACAGTCTCAGAAATAAATGAAATCATGAAACAATTAAAACTTAAAAATTCTTCCAGCTATGACAATATTTCAAGTAAATTACTGAGAAATGTTAAGATTGTATCAATCATGTACTTGCCCATATCTGTAATGAACCGTTAATACAAGGTCTGTTTCGAAAGAGACCGAAAGAGGCAGTTGTAATACCGTTGTTTTAAAACAGGAAAAGCAACATGTGTAGATAACTATCGTCCCATTTCATTACTTACAGGATTCTCAAAGATTAAAAAAAAAATATTGTAGTGTAATAAAACATGTTACACATAATATCCTCACTAATTAACAATTTGAGTTCCAAAAGTGATCATCCATAGAAATAACAATACGTATTATATTCATTTTTAAATAACACATTTGAAGAACTGAATAATAAAATTAGTCATGTAGGAATATTTTTGATCTTGCAAAAGCATTTGACTGTGTAAATCGTGAATTAATTTGGAAGAAAATGGAATACTATGGTATTTATGGAACCGCAGGTTAATGATTTAAATTATACATGGCAGGTCTAATGCAAAAAGTTTACATTTTTATTCTAAAATTAGTAAAGATACTTCATCAGACTGGGAGATAATAAAACAAGAAATTCCACAAGGCTCTGACCTAGGACCCCTCCTATTTTTGTTATACATCAATGACCTTGCTGGAAACTTCTCTGACAGAGTTAAGAGAGTTTTATTTGCAGATGAAACTAACGTGACTGTGAGAAAAACACCAAACACTAATCAAGGATTTAATGTAACTGAAGTACTTAATGAAGTATCAAATTGGTTTAAGGCAAATTCATTAAAATTAAATTTTGATAAAAAAAAAATCACATTATATTAGGTTTAAAACAAAAAAAATATGAACGGCCGGATTTACAAGTAAGCTATAAAAATAAAACAATCTTAGAAACAAAGAAGATAAAAATCCTTGGTATTAAAATAGATGAGAAACTCTGCTGGCACAAACATATCACTTCACTACTGAAGAAGTTAAGTAATGTCACCTTTGCAATACGAACAGTTTCTCTAACAGCAGATTTAGAATTAACGAAACAGGTGTACTCCTCATATTTTCATTCAGTGATGTCATATGGCATAATTTTTTGGGAAAAATTTTCACAAAGTTAAAGGTTTTTCATAGCACAGAAAAGAGCTATTAGGATGTTGCGTAGGGTAAAACCTAGAACTTCTTGCAGACAAGTTTTTAAAAAACTGAATATTTTTACAATGACTTCTCAGTATATATATTCTCACATGTGCTTTGTCATAGATCATTTTAATCTGTTTAGATCTAATTCACAGGTAAACAATTTCAATACAAGAAACAGAAGTAACTTGCACAAAACTCAAACATTTCTGTCATTAGTACAAAGAGCAGTTAATTATTCTGAGATACATCTGTTTAATAAAATTCTCAAGAGTATAAAACAGTTTGGAGATAATAAACATATATTTAAAGACAAACTGAGAAATTATTTTATCGACAACTCCTTCTACTCCATTCAAAAATTTGAACTTAATAATTAATTGTATTCAATATAACCTTTTGCAAAACTCAATTGTAAAAATTAATGTTTGTTTTTATTCTCTTTTTTTATGATTGTAACTGATGATTGTTTTCGCTATGATTATGAGTCATATTGTATGTATGCGTAGTAGTCATGACATGTTTCAAACCCAAGAGGTACTTCCTCAGCAGGGATCAATGAAACAAGATTGATAAATAAATAAATCCTAACATGGGAGGTACTAACTAATAGCTATAAATACACCACCTCCATGGGAATGCAACCTATCCTTAAGGAGCATGTTCCACTTCGTTGCTATCTGTATAGCGTTTTCAATTGGAGCAATACGTATGGCATGTTCCAAATGGAGCAATATGTATAGCATGTTCCACTTGCTCGCCATATGTATAGCATGTTCCAATAGCAGCAAAATGTATAGCATGTTCCGTTTACTCGCCATATGTATAGCATGTTCCAATTGGAGCAATACGTTTAGCATGTTCCGCTTGCTTGCCATCTGTATAGCATGTTCAATCCATGTTTACCGAAATCACTCCAGGCGAATGCCAGGATGCTTCCTCTGATAGGCCATTGGCGAATTGCTTACAGTTCCTTGTACCTCGCCTCAAATGTCCTCGACTATGACAACTCGTAAAGCCAAAAAAAAAAAGAAATTCTCTCAAGATTTCGGGCCTGTGGGAGTGAGAAAATTGCTGTCTTGATTCGTAAAAGGGAGTCGAGGATTGCAATAATTCTACAAGCAAATAAGATGGAAGTAATTTAAAATTGTAATTGGTAAACTGTATATGAAGCTGAGAGACTAAATTAGACGAAAAAAATTCTAGTGAAGAATCGATAAGAAAAAAGGGTAAATTCGTGTTTTTTAACGTTAAAAACCTTAAATGGTATAATTATTTTTTATACTTCTAATAACATGATTGTTTTATGGCAGTTCAATCTGTAAAAGAGACCATTGTGCTTGTTAAAAATATAGAGAAAAGATGTCAAAATCAGCCGTTTGAATAAATTTGTATTCAATTTTGCATAAGGTTTATAAGTTTTTTTAATGTTGTAAGTAAAAAAAATAACATCATTGAGTAAAAAAGAAAAATAGGGGTTCAAAAAGTCTTAATTTGTAGAAATGCCTTGAATAAACTGAGCGTGGTGGGTGAGTGATTAACGCTCTGGACTCGTATTCTGGAGGACGCCGGTTCGCATGGCCGAATTCCTTCCCGTTCCTTGTCTCCAGTGCCATCCCGCCTCTAAAGACCTCGACGTCGACGAGGCGTGAAGCCATAAATAAAACAAAAAAAGTTTCTCTAATCTTATGCAAATAAATAACTTACAGCAACAAAACTAGCAATAGTTTTTTTAAACATGTCTAAAACTCTGAGTAATGAGTAGTGTTTTTATTATGAAGTGTGAATGTTATTTCCATACATAGTAATTATAAAATATTATAGTGGTGTTTCATTTGTGTTGAATGTGTTTGTCGTTCATTCCTGAAAGCTTTGCTCATGCAATAACTACCCTTATTCTTATCAGCCGCTTGAACTACTGTTTTGGGATAACCATTTCTTCCCTGTGTGAGTAGTGACTTTTCCTGCGTAGTGATGCAATGAAATCTTCTCGGGTATCCAACCGGATGGTGATATATAAACACGACGTTTCGGCAGCTACCTCTGCTGTCCTCATCAGGTTTCAGGTGTCTTCTAGCAGTCGCAAGCTCACTGTCACAACATACAGTAGACAGGCAGTACAGCTCTGGTGCTCCCTGCGTAACATCAGACCTGAAGATGGTGGTAGAGCTAGCCGCCGAAAGCTCGCCGTTGTTTTTCTTCAACACCATACGGCGGGGAACCCGTGATGACTTCATATCATCGATACGCCATGGAAGCCTTCGTTCTCAATGCAACAGTAGTAAAATTACCAAGATTCAATTATAATGTGCAAACGACAGCAATTAACAATACCTAGAATAGATAAAACAAAATACAGAAAGGGACTTACAGAAATATAAAAGAAGGAAGCAAGGTTTCTAAGTAAGCTCTAGTTAAAGCTTAGATTAATCGGCGATGGTTGGAATCCACTTTGCGGCACGTTATCAACTGTGTCTCCGAGGCCAATAAACTGGTTCAATTGCATGTCTCGCCTCCTACATGTACTCAGAACTGGCTGAAGAACTGAAGAGGACTTTTCGAGCAGAGCTGGAATTCCTTCCGGCTAGTCCCTCACCTCATAGAACACATCCACACACGCCACATCCTTGGCTAACTGGCACCTCGACAAGGCCATAACCTAAAAATCTTTTTATATCCTAGATTATAGTAGGAAATCAAAAATTAAATGATATTTCCATATATTTTGCTGAAATTACCAAAAGAGGCTAAATCAAATCATACAAGAAAATGTAACTAAAACTAATATGAATAAGCTGCAGGAAGCGAGTTTCATTTCCGTTTGATATCGAACCAAGAATTATACGAGGGACATTTGAAAAGTCCGTGCTAAAAATTAAAAACTACTTACGTGTTTGGGGAAAACCTTTTTTATTTTTCGATATAGTCTCCTTTTAGGCTTATACACTTCGTCCAACGATGTTCTAGTTTGTTGATCCCTTCCAAATAATAGGATTTATCCAAGTCTGCGAAATATCCATTAGTCTGTGCAATCACCTCCTCCTTTGAATAAAATCTTTGTCCCGCCAGCCATTTCTTCAAATTGGGGAACAAATAGTAGTTAGAGGGAGCCAAGTCTGGGGAATAGGGGGGATGTGAAACGAGTTGGAATCCTATTTCCATTAATTTTGCGACCACAACTGCTGAGGCGTGTGTTGGTGCGTTGTCGTGATGGAAAAGGACTCTCTTGTGGGCCAATCGTGGGCGTTTTTCTTGCAGCTTGGTTTCCAAACGGTCCAGTAACTATGAATAATATGCACCTGTAATAGTTTTACCCTTTTCCAGATAGTCGATGAGGATTATCCCCTGCGAATCCCAAAAGACAGTCGCCATAACCTTTCCGGCCGAAGGAACGGTCTTCGCCTCTTTTGGTGCAGATTCGTCCTTGGTAACCCATTGTTTAGATTGTTGTTTGGTCTCAGGAGTATAGTATTGTATCCATGTTTCATCCACAGTGACGAAATAACGCTAAAAGTCCTCCGGATTCTTCTGGAACAGCTGCAAACCATCCTTGCAACACTTCACACGATTCCGTTTTTGGTCAAGCGTCAGCAGTCGCCGCACCCATCTTGCGGATAGCTTTCTCATGTCCAAATGTTTATGCAAAATATTATGTACCCGTTTAGTCGAGACGTCCACAGCACTAGCAAACTCACACACCTTAACTCTTTTGACATCCATCACCGTATCATGGATTTGATCAATGATTTCTGGACTCGTAACCTCCACAGGCCGTCCAAAACGTTCAGCGTCACTTGTGCCCATATGGCCAGTCTGAAAATTTTGAAACCACTTATAAACTGATCTAATCGAAGGTGCAGAGTGTTTATCAAGCTTCTCTTTAGTCTCCTGAGGCGTTTTGCCTTTCATAAAGTAATGTTTAATCACAACACAAAATTATTTTTCGTCCATCTCTTGAAAATCTCTCGACTTCCTTGATTCACACGAATGCCAAACACAAAGAAATAGACCAGTATGGCTGAAACTTGGTGTGCGTTCATTCAAGAGATGCTACTAACTAAACATCACCTCAATACGCGCCAGTGGTGCCATCTTTCGGACTTTGCACGGACTTTTCAAACGCCCCTCGTACAATATGTTTGAAAAGGCACTGATAATAACTAAGAAAACGAGATTAGCTTACTATGTCCAAGTCGGGAGAATGGAACCAGAAAGGATGACAAAAAGTTTGTTTTAAACATTTAAGAGAACAGGAAGACTACAGTTCCGGCACTGAAGGAGATGCATAAGGATCTGAAAAGGTGTGGAATCAAGGAGGAAGACATCGAAGATAGGAAATTATTCACAGGTAAAACCAATTAGAAAACGGAGGATACCCTCAGAGGAAGGGAAAGCAAAAGTAAGCCGGAGAACGAAGGAGTACTGGCGACGGAGGAAGGAAATTCAGAAGAGTAAATGAAGCTGCGTAATTGTAGTCCTTGGATGGCTGAAACGAATTAAAACAATTAATTATTCTACAATATCACACCAATAATGAAAGCATAGGAAGCTGCACATATGCTAAACCAGAAACTGGAAGAAATAACTCCTCGTACTACTCTTGGGTTTAATTATTATCAATTAAAAGACAGAAGAGTAGATGTGTAATTGCATTTTATTTGGTGGAACACTAAATGAGTATATTTAATAGATTTCTTTACTAAGTCTGAATATTTCTTGTAATTTGGTGATCAGTCGACTTGAGATAAAACTGATGATGCTAAGAAACTAGCTGGCGAAGCCTTTCAATTTGTAGTTAATGATGATTGCAAGCGTTGTAAAACGAATGATGTCTTGAAAAGGCGCTCTTAACACGTTTTCCTCGACAGCAGAGCCACATTTAGTTGCGAGTAATTGCAAACAGTTAAAAGACAACAAGGAAATTATTTAGAATATTTTTCTGACAGAATTAAGTTATAAACAATAACCTAAAAGTTAAACAGTGTAGGTATTACAACAGCGTCTTTTGGTACGAAGCTGAACAGTGGGAACTTGATAAATATTTAGGTGATTTAGGCTGAGAAAATGGAGAACAGGGCAGTTTTCAAAAGCCATAGAACTTTGTCAAAGTCATTCAACACTACGCAACATAAGACAAAGTAAAACGTAGGTCCACAATTTGTCACAAAGAGAGAGCAGTCACTTTAGTTTTCAGCGTTATGCAAGGGTTAACCAGATAGATCATAAAGCAAGAGAATATTTGAAAAGGCCGAAGAATTGTGGAAGATATCTGCGTAGTAAAAGAAAATCGTGGAGTGGAACGAATCGCGGATTAAATATTCTAAACGAGGGAGGTGTGCTCTAAGCCATATTTCCATATCTAAACGGTTTTGTTTTAATCCACGCTAATATCAAACAAAGTATGTGCCAATTTTACCCATCTCTATAGCATGTTCTGTTTGTTTGCTATCTGTATAGCATGTTCCAATTTTAGCCTTCTGTGTATCATGTTCCGTTTGCTAGCTATCTGTGTAGCATGTTCCAATTGGAGCTATCTGTATAGCATGTATAGGATGTTCCAATTTTAGCCTAATGTGTAGCATGTTCCGTTTTCTTGCTATCTGTGTAGCATGTTCCAGTTGGAGCCATCTGTATAGCATGTTTCGCTTGCATGCCTTCTGTATAGCATGTTCCAATTTTAGCCTTCTGTGTATCATGTTCCGTTTGCTTGCTACCTGTATAACATGTTCGCTTACTTGCCATCTGTATACCATGTTCCAATTGGAACCATCTGTATTAGTCTGAGAGCTGTTAAAAATTTAGGGTAGGTATTTGAGGCACCGTGAAATTTTGTATAACACCTCCTTTGTAATTTCTGAATACAAAATCGAAGACCTGGCTGAAGGGTATTGTCCACCATCGAATTTTTAACTTTGCAAATTTTTATTTACAAAAAAACTGTCCTTGAGGTATTTTGAAATTTTATACCTTCAAATTTGGTATGTAAAAAAATTAAAAATAAATAAGTCAGATTTCTTATTTGGGCCTAAAATACTCCTGCCAGGAAATATTATGACGAAAATGCATCACAAAAATCCGATTTGGCTCCATCATTAGGTATAGTTTAATTTTACGTTTTACTATGCATAACAATAGACTGTAATAACAAATATCTTAAGACTCACTATACCGATTATCCCTCCCCCCCCCCTCCGCCATATATATATTGTTCTTTAATTTTTTTCCTATGATATATATTTTTCTCTAATATAAATTTTATAGAACATACTTCCGGTAAGTATTGGTGAAGCATCAGCATCTGAAAACAACGTTAGTGTTGGTAATATAGAATGTATTGCTTAGACACCAAGCATCAAATTAAAAAAAAAAATTAGAACATTTTGAGTATTTTTGTGGCAAGAGTTCCAAAAAATAGAAAGAAAAACGTTATCTCTTAATGCTCTCGACAAGAACTTTGATGACGTACAAAGAGTTTACCAAGGATACTTAATTTTCTAAAAAAGTTCAAACTGATGTTTCTATAAAAAATCACCGAATCTGCCGAAAAGATTATTTGAATAAATTGCGGGCACTGGTGGGGCCAGAACTAAATTTGATGTGGCCGAGATAGGTTTCGCGAGGCCCTCTGCTGGCGCAAGAGGGCGGAATTTATAAATAAACTTTTTTTGAATCTGTCAAATTCATATTCATAAAAATGAAATTGTCTTTATTGTAACTAACATTATTAATTAATAGCCAACAATATGGAATTAAAGAAACTGAAATTTCCTGTTCTTAGCCTTACTTAACCTCTTAGATTCTATATCTCTTCAACTAATAAAAATGCCAATGCTGAAAGTCATTGCTGACCCATTACACATAGTAACTATTTTATTTTAATTCTGAAAATCTCCTTTCAGTGGAGGACGTACTTTCTGGTACAGTTAGCAAAATTTGAATGACAATGTAAATATTTGTGTAAAGTTACTTTCAGTTATGTACTGAGGTAGTTGTTTCACATCTTTAAAGAAATCAGGTAAATTTGGGATCAATGTTTCTAATTTTTCATGTAATTCTTAATGTTGGGAGCCATTGCTATCACCCATATCAGGGCTTTATGTAAATCTTCGTATTTTTTTTTTTAATATATGTTCTTTTGCAATATTTTTAACTTGCATAGATCATAGAGAAAATCGAAATTTTTGAAGCCTTGGTTTAAATACATAAATCTTGATTCCATATTGCTCAATATGGAATCAATAATGATGCTGAAAAATCTGTTTCGTACCGGCTTTAGGGAGACTGTATTGGTTCTAGGGATTGCAATCCAGCAAAGCGGGATCCCGCAATCCCGCGGGATCCCACACAAAATTAAGCGGATCCGCTATCCGCAAAATGCGGATAAAACGCGTGTCAGTGCGTGACTCGCTGCCCCACTCGGTCTCTATCGGATGTATTGCACTGTTTGCTGTACCAGAGCAGTTGGCATTTGACTCATGTGAACAAACGTTTGTTTTTGTCAACCTTCGTCATTCGTAAGGAAATAGATCCGCTTATACGTATTCATTTTCGAGTACACATTTCTGTAATTTGAGTTATGTTGCGTATTTAGTACGATTTTGTAACTATGTAATTATTTTTTATGAGTCACAAACGTTATCTGAACTACACGGTTACAGCTTTTATTCGCGGTTTCATTATTCCCATTCTCTGTATTAGCAGATAAAGTAATTGTGACAATTTCCTTTTTTGTGGCTGAAAATTTGATTATTCGTTGATATGAAACTAATGTTATCGTAATTTTAATCGCATACCTATTTTTTAGCAGCTATCAAAAGGCAATTGTATATCCTTTGACTTATTGCTGTTTTGGCAGCTGCCTCAATGCGTTTCTTTGACGAAAGCCGCCTGTTTACATGTGCCGCTCAGACTTTCGATTAATACCTCTTCTCCTTGTTATTATTTCGACCAAAGGCAAAAAAAGTTATAATGAAGTTTTCACGGGTGTATCGACGAATTGTGTTGTAGAAACACCATACTTTGACGACTGCCTCCGCCGTCTTCCTCACGTGTGAAATCTCGTTTAAAATATATCTGGAGATACAACCTACCTACAACCTATGAAAACTTCACTGCAATCATTCGCCCAGAAAGTCCCCTTTCTTACTAAAAAATAATAATTTTCTCTCTTAAAACGTCGTTACGCCAAATATGTAAAATTGAAATACTTGACAGTTTAAATGTTGATGAGTAGTTTCCTTTAATAACATTGAATCAACTGTAAGATCAATCAAGGTATAAGGAGATATAATAATGAATCCAACAAGAACAATTTTTGTAAAAAAAAAAAAAAAAAAAAAAAAAAAAAAAAAAAAAAAAAAAAAAAAGCCAAGTCTCGTGCTTTTGCAGTATCAAAATGTTATGAGATCTTGTTCTGAGCCAAGTCTACACTTTACAGAGTATATTCACTTCACTTTGTGAAATGTAATGCTTTTCTCGGTGTTATGGAACGTTTATTTAGAATTAAAAAAAAAAAGCTCTGGTAACTTGGCCATTAAGCAAACCATGTTTTTAAACTTATGTGATGTATTTTAAGGCACATAATTACCTAACACTGAATATTTTTTTATTATTTATTTAAAAATTGGCTTAGTTTAAAAAACAAAAATGTAAAACCTCGAAATGTACCTAAGACATGCTAAAAAGTTTTAATGTAATTTTGCCAATTAAAATACTGTTAATTAACGCTTTAAGTAACTTTGTTTTAAATGTATGTGTTAAAAAACTATTTGCGCCAATCCCACACGGATCCCGTGGGATTGGCGCAAATCCTGCACGGATCCCGCGGGATTGGAAACACTGCGGGATTGCAATCCTTATACATCATCTCTATCGTCAAGCATTATCAGGAAAGTCGTCGAAATTAAAGGAAATTCGTCTTTACTAATGGTCAGCCTCCTGGCTGTTCCATTTAGTGTGCTCACCCCCGCTAACCTTCACGTGTTGCCTGGCTTACTAAAAACAAAGTAATGGCGCATCGGGAGAATTATTTGTATTTTAATGGATAGAAAACATGAAACAAATAAAAAATGTTTGTTAAACCACAAAAAACACATTTATTGATGCAAGTGATACGGTGTACACTTTGTCGAAAAATAAAACAGCTTTCATATCAAATAAGTATTGGACTCTCATTTTACGTATCAAATACAGGAGTTGGAGAGGGTGCAAAAAAGGGCTGCTAGATTTGTTTCTGGAAATTATCGCAGAATGCAATCAGTGACGGATATGATAAAGGAGCTGGAATGGGATTCATTGCAAGACAGGAGGAGGATGAGGAGGGTCATGGGAGTGCACAGGGCATATACTGGCGATGAGGCATGGAAAGATATTGCAATAGGTATGAAAAGTAGTGCATGGAAGGGAAAAGATGACCATGACCACAAGCTGGCACTCGATTTCAGGCACAAGGGTGTGGGAAGATTATCGTTTTTAGGTAAGGGTGTCAGGGATTGGAATGAGTTACCAAGAGAAATGATGAATAATTTACCGAAAACCTTGAAAGAATTTAAAGATAAAATTTGTAGAGGGCAAATGTAGGTGGGTGCAGGATAGGGGGAAGATGGGTGTGTAGTGAAATTGCCACCGGTGCCTGTGCTCCATTGCAATTAAATTAAATTAATTTTAAAAAAGTGAACCTACATAATGTAAAAATATAAGCAAAACTGCGATTAATCAAATTTAGGATATTGCTTTATGCCAAACAGTTGCGGGATGAAGTGAAAAGAGTAATTTGAAATAATGCGTGTGAAGTCAATTTTAACGCCACCTTCTTCTATAACTCAATTGCTAACCAAAGCCGAATTTGATTTAAAAAATATATGTGTATGGTGCTTTTAGAAGGTTTAACCGTTGTAGATGTTCTCTTTTTCTTACAATATAGCAACAATTATGTGCATAACTGGTTTGTATTAACCAGCTAAACAGTAGCTGTTAATGAAATAAGCAACGCTACAGAACTGCTAATGTTTCGCTACGTTGATATTGCCACAATACACTCAGGGCGACATTTTGACTCTTGTGTCCTCTCCCCGCGGAAATAAAATCCAATGAAGACGTGTTTAACTTAGGAGCTGTTTAAACGATGTGCGATTTTATATGTTACATCTAGCGTGTCCAGAAACTATTTACGGTTCTTCTTCGACTGCCTTTATTGACATTATACGAGCCGAGCATGGTGGGGGAGAGATAACATTTCGGAGGACGTGGGTTCGAATCCAAGATTTCTACTTCTCATAATTTTCTGAAATCGCTCCAAGGGAATGCCGCGATGGATCATTAAAAAATGAATTGACGAATCCTTTCCCCTAGTCCTTACCTGCCCCTAAAGACCTCGACGTCGACGAGGCGAAAGTCCGTAATATGTTACGTGGCCTCACGTAGCTGTTGAGACATAGGCCTACGAGTATTGCATTCGGTGCTTTGCTTGAACACCTCCACTACGAGTCAGCAGTCTGCAAGTCACGTGACTTCACTGCAACAGACGATCAGGGGGCGTGCATTAATTGTTAAACCACAAAAAACACATTTATTGATGCAAGTGATACGGTGTACACTTTGTCGAAAAATAAAACAGCTTTCAAATCAAATAAGTATTGGACTCTCATTTTACGTATCAAATACAGGAGTTGGAGAGGGTGCAAAAAAGGGCTGCTAGATTTGTTTCTGGAAATTATCGCAGAATGCAATCAGTGACGGATATGATAAAGGAGCTGGAATGGGATTCATTGCAAGACAGGAGGAGGATGAGGAGGGTCATGGGAGTGCACAGGGCATATACTGGCGATGAGGCATGGGGGAGGGGGTCCTGAATTTTCCAGAATTCAGAACCCCCACCCCCCCTCTGGTGAAATCAGGTCTGACACCCCATCCCCTCCTCTGAAATGACGTGTAATTTTGACGGAGACACCGATCGTGGTGGTATAACGGTTAGCGTTCTGGCCTCGCATTCGGGAGGACGGCGGTTCGAATCCCCGTCCGGGCATCCAGATTTGGGTTTTCCATGGTTTTCCCAAATCACTCCAGGCAAATGCCGGGATGCTTCCTTCAAAAGGCCATGGCCGAATTCCTTCCCATTCCTTGCCCCCCATCCTTTCCCGTCTCTAAAAGACCTCGCTGTTAGAGAGACATTAAGCAGATAAAAAAAAATCGACCTCGTAGTTTTTTGAGACCTTTTTCTTTTATCTCCAAGGGAGTTTATTCCTCCCCCCCCCTTTCCCACCTAAGGCCGACATTCACATTTGTAGACTTTTTTTTAGCTCTACCATCCTTCAAGAATTTCGAAACCTCACGTGAGATTTCCGTTCATCCCCCCTCCTTCTTGGTGAGGTTTTGTGAGATTTCACCGGACTCCCCTCCCCTATTTCACCTCACGTAATTAATTGACGCCCCCTAACAGCGGTTTTTTTTTTTTTTTTTTTCGCACCTAGTCGTTATCGAGGTTATTAGAGGCGGGAAAGGACTGGCAATTCGGCCATGGCCTTTTGAGGGAAGCATACCGGCATTCGCCTGGAGTGATCTGGAGAAACAATAGAGACCCCAATTCTGAATGCCCGGATGGGTATTCGAACCCGCGTCCTCCGGAGTGCGAAGCCAGAGCGTTACCGCTCACCCACCACGCTCGATTTAAGCAAATTCAGCTGTAGCGCTGTAATTGAATGAGCTGCGAGGTTTCTATGAGACGGTTTAGGGACTGGAATGCGTTGCTTGGGAGCGCGTGATAGGCCAAGTGTTGTATGTGGTCACGTGACTTCAGACCCTCCTGTCACCATGCTGCCGTTTTAGAAGTTGCATTCTGCCATAACTTCCAGAGACAAATCTAGCAGCCCTTCTTTGCACCTTCTCCAACTCCTGTATTTGATACTCAAAATGTGGGTCCCATACTGCACGACCATATTCGAGGAATGGTCTGACCAAAGTTTTGTAACCCAATTCCTTGACTTCTCTCGTATATCCCCTCATCACTCTCTCCAACAAGTGCTGAATTCTGAAACCCTTTCCCTACCACCTGTCCTATGTGTCCTGCCCAGTTAAGTTTGTTATCAAATGTAATGCCAAGATATTTACATTTCAAGTCTTCAGCAAGCAATTCTTTCCCCACCTTATAATCAACCTTTAGTTTTTTATTTATGTATCTAATAAGCTGACTCTTCTTTGCATTTATCTTCATCCTATGTTTACCAAACCCAACTAGAATGTCTACAGTACAGCTGCCGCGCGTGGTGACCACACATTCAAGAGGTCGCCAGTTCGAATCCCCATCCGGCCATAAAGATTTGGGTTTTTCATGGTTTCCACAAAATGACTCCACGTAGGGCGGTTTCTTCAAAAAGGCCATTGCCGAATCCCTTCCCGTTGCTTAATCCTGGTGCTTTGTCGCCTCTAATGACTCGGACAAGATGTAAAGTAAAAATAAAAAGTAGTTTCTTCGTAAAATCAAAACGGTCGCATAGAAATACTTCTCTCCGTTATGAACACACAAGTAGCGCAGCGGCAGGTTCTCATAGGCAGCGTACATAAACTACGTGGCACCGGTTAGGACTTCTGTGTACTCCCCCACTTTTCCTACGTAACCTGACGTTGCTTTTGTTCTACCTCCCCCCCCCCTCCCCCGCGTAGCACGTAGATTTTTTCCCTATTGATTAGAGAAGATATTTTGCACTGGTTTCTCTTGTCAGACTATCATAAATTTCATACAGAGATAAATAAATGACGGAAATAAATATTCGCATGTTGTGTGTTCTGTACCTTATTTTAACGGTGACAAATACGAATTGGCTCGGAATCTCCCCCCCCCCTTCACCACGGATCTTCCTACCCAATCCTCCCCCTCCCTCTAGAGCGAGCCACGTGCTTTATGGACGCTCCACCGCGCGGCAGAGTTCTCTGCAAGTCCAGCCAATCATCTTCTTTGTTCCAGTGGAGTCTCAGCTGATTGCCTGGCACCGCTAGTGGCGCTACTTTCTGCTTCGTGTGAAAATGCGGCGCCTCTGTCAATGTATATATATGTATATATATGCTGATCGTTACGTAGTGCACATCTTGGATATGATTTACACAACGATCTGTATTATCACAATTATTTTTATATTTTTTAAATTATTACGTTGGCTCTTAAGAATATGTGGCTATTGATTTGTAGATCAGACAGTTGATCCGTACCCCATAAAACAAAATCTATTTAAAAAATGCGCGTTCCTTTCTTTTTGTTGTAATCACTGACAAGGTTTTTGATTAGTTACAAGAGTGTATCGTTCCATGAATTTCAAATTTTATCAGAAATAAATTATGTCTGCAATCTTTGTACTTAGATTAAAGTATAAATTTTTTTTAAAAATTGTTTGACACTCTATAATACAGTTGTCGGTGGTATGCTTCGTGTCCTTTGACTACGGAAGTTTAATTTTCTCACGTCTAACTTTCTCCTCCCCCTTTTCTACAAATAACAAAAACTTTAAAACCATCACCAATGAAAAGATATTTCGATGTTATTGATTTCATATATCACTGTCTCGATGTCTGCGTAATGTTATTCGTAACTGCAAAATATATGTTGCGTTTTTAATTTTCTGAAGTCTTGAAAAATTCGTTTTTGGACGTAACTTTATCATTCAAATACTTCATTCAATATATCATACTATCATTATTTTAATACGAAAGAATGTTGTACAACCCACTTATGTAATCAACAGGGGAGCCCCTGGGATCTCTGCCAGTGCAGTTCCCGTGTCTGCCACCAGAGCGCTCGTCTGCTGTCCTTGTCGCTTAACGTATTTTCAGTGTTCAACATGCGTGTATTAGCCGGAAATCTATAATAATGTGACGTCACGGAAGAGGTTTCGATTTCTGATAACATATTTTGTTATTTTCTTTGCGTATTTTATTGTTATTTTGTCCAGTGGAGACTTTCTGGATTCCGTCGGTGTTGAGTGTGGACAGCATCCTTATGGATTCTCACTTTGCTTTGTCTGCCCCGACCTCATAACTTGTGAACTGTTTCATCACAGAAATTTCCAGTTGCTCCTTGTTGTAGTTTATACTGGATCGTAATGTAAAATTTCGTGAAATATCGGGAGATGAAAATTACCGTAATTTGTGTAGTAGCAGCTGTATAAAATAGTTCCTTCCGATATTCTTGATGAGGAACAAATGAATGCTGACAGGACGGCAAATCTCAAAATGTTTGTGTTTTTTCGTTTTTCCCCCACGCTTTGAGACAGCTTTAGGCGAAGACATATACCTCCTCTTACTCATTTCCGAAGCCAAATTTCCGGTAGTATCATTTTCGCAAAATAACTAAATGTGTGATTTTCCACAAATTTGATATTTCAGAAAACTTTTTTTTTTCAACAACGGGCATCCAGATTTGGGTTTTTCATGGTTTCCCAAATCACTCCAGGCAAATGCCGGGATGCTTCCTTCAAAAGGCCATGGCCGAATTCCTTCCCACTCTTTGCCCCCATCCTTTCCCGTCTCTAAAGACCTCGCTGTTGAGAGACGTAAAGCAGTTAAAAAAAAAACATCTTTTCCAACAAGAAACGTATTACACAATATAGAATTTGATGAACGGAACAATAATTGGTTTAATCCTAGACTGCGATTCCGCCACTGACTGGCGTTGACGTGACTTCATAGTGACGTATTGTGACCGAGTGTAGAGAGGTCACAATAATTTAAAGCTGTACAATATCAACATAAACTGATATCCCGAAGGTGGATCAGATGCAGGCGGCCGTAGATGTCCGATAACACATCAAAACTGAACATCTGGTTGTTTCACAATACGTCACTATGACGTCACGTCAATGCCAGTCAGTGGCGGAATCGCAATCTAGGATTAAACCCAATAATTTTAATTTTTCAAAATTTACTGGTATCTAACAGTCTGTATATTTTTTGAGTGAATTCTTCTTTTATTGTTTTGATATATAATCACCAGCATTTCTGAACCTTTCCCGACTCGTGCATCAGTAAAATACTGGAAATAATTATTTTTTATCGTGTTTATATTATTAACTCTCCGTACAAATTATAGGAACATACCGCTGGCCATACACACCTGCGCCTACAACAAGGGAGCGTCCAAAAACCACGTGGATCCTGTAAATCCCCCTCGCCGCACGTTGCACGTAGCTTTTCCCCTACTGATTCCAGAAGACATTTTGTAGCGTTTTCTCTTGTCAGACTGTCGTAAATTACATACAGAGATAATTACGGAAATAAATATCCACATGCTGTTGTGTGCTCTGTACCTCATTTTAACTGCGAAAAATAATGTGAATGTATAGCTACGTGGTCTTGGTTCTGAACCCCCCCCCCCCCATGTAGTGCAGCGTAGCTTTCCGGCCAACCACTCACCTACCGCAGACCCAGCAACGTAGTTTATGGACGCTCCCTAAGGCGTTGAAAAGGTCATCGACTTAATCATCAAAGCAACGTCGAACAGTGGTTCAGGATTGGAATATAGTGGACATTCGACCTTACGTCATAATATCGATACAAAAAAAATTGTTTTAGGTAACATTTGCTGTGCTGATCAATAATTGTTATCTTCAATTTTTGATAAAAATGAGTCCTTCACAATTAAAAAGAAAAAATTAAAAAATGTATGGGTGGAAACCTATTTTTTTTTCACGGCCCTAAATCAAAGCGTCAAAGTCAAAACTTATGCAATCATAAGTACCTATCCTACTTAATATTACAACATAAAAATTTCTTGGGTATCCTTGCCGCTTTGACAACAGGGCGCAAGTGAATTTTGGGGATAAAATATAGTGGACATTGGAACAAAAGTCATAATATCGATCCAAAAAAATTGAATAGTTTTTTATGAGAACAGCAAATGCTACCTAAAGCATTTTTTTTTTTATCGATATTTTGACTTTAGTTTGAATGTTCACTATATTTCAAGCCCGTAATTCCCTTGCGCCCTGTGGTTAAAGCGGCAAGGATACGCAAGAAATTTTTATGTTGTATTATTAAGTAGGATAGGTACTTACGATTGCATAAGGTTTGACTTTGACACTTTGATATAGGGCCGTGAAAAAAAATTAGATTTCCACCCATACATTTTTTTAATTTTTTTAATTGTGAGGACTCATTTGTATCAAAAATTGAACATAACAAATTTTGATCAGCACAGCAAATGCTATCTAAAACAATTTTTTTGGGATCGATATTATGACGTAAGGTGGAATGTCCACTATATTCCAATACTGAACCACTGTGCGCCGCTCCTTCCACACCGACTGGAAACGTATTTAGTGAATATTCTGGAAATAACAGATTTTTGCCGTAGCTGAAATATTCTTTTTGTTTTCAGAAGGTTTGGCTCACCGCTTATAGTCTTAAACAGTTCGAGTACGGTATCCATTTTATGTGAGCAATTTTACTAATACATATTTTTGCTGTGGTATCCTAATTTGGATTATAGTTAAATTTTTCATATTTTGCGTACGGCCCACCTTTCACACCTCCGCGAATCGCTGCTCTGCAATATTTAAAAGACATCTGCGCAAATCGTGTGATGAACTCTTTTTAAAAATCACTTTTTGGGTGGAAGAGGATATTCAGCAACTGCCCGAAACTGGAACTGACCTGTTGAAATTTGTTTTCAAGTTTTGTACTCTCCTTTCTCCAAAAATTCGCCACTAATTTAATTAAAAATGCGGAAATGACGCTAAGCCAATGGATGTGCCTGTGTGGGGATACACCGCCGAACAAATTTAGACAGACTCCAAGTTATTCAAAATCGCACTCTGAACAGAGCACTTGATCTTGACTGCAAATTTCCCACAATAGCCCTTCATGAAGCACAGGGCTACCAACCTTAAAACAACGATTTAAGGATCTTGCTACCAAATTTTATAATGCAGCCCACAAATCTAACAACCCACTAATCAAGGACCTGGGGAATTATCCGGTAGGGATAGGTCCACACATCGGACCTATCTCACTTCTTCAATAAACCCCCAAACAATCTGAAAATATTCTATGCCAAAAGTTAAGACACATCTAACCTGAAGCAAGAATCCATCTATTAGACTAGGAGTAAATGTCAAAGACAAACACTTCACTATAATCTGTCCAAGGAGGAAATGGGCAACTAATGGCGAAATGGATGCCACTGGCGTTGCAAAAACAATAACAATCTCTTGACCTGTTGGTTAAATCCTTTGTTGTAATGTTTACTTGCAGTTTCAGCTTCCCTCAGTTGTAAAAAGTCACAATAAATTAACAGAGAGAAAACATTTATCGGAAATGCAGTACGACAAGGCTCGCCATCTTAGTATCGATGCAAGCAGTCAGAGGCAATCGATTGTTTCCGTTGTAAACAAATGCGCAGTTTCTGAGATGGATGCCTCAGAACGAATTTCCCATAAACTCTTTACTCTTGGTCCAGGGCTAATTTCAACCTAATCAGGACCACTATGACAAAACGAACCTGTTTAGGTTGATATGATTCCTGTACCGATAATTTTTGTGTCATTTTAGCAGCGACGCTAACATTTCGCGGTTCGGAGCGCCTCAAATTTCGGCATTTTTAATTTAATTAGTGGCGACTTTTCCAAAAAAGTAGAGTTCAAAACGTGAAGAGAACGTTATAACGAAGCAGTTAAAACAAATTTTATGAGGTCACTACCAGTTTCGGGCAGGTGGGGAAGATCCCCTTCCACCCGCTTCTAGCCCTAAACTGTTCGACTACGGCATAAAATTTATTTGAACAATTTTACTAATATATTTTTTGCTATGGTATCCTAAATTGGATTATAGTTAAGTGCTTAGTGTGCGGGCCACCTTTCACACCCTGCGAATCGCTGCTCTGTATTATTTAATATACAGTTATGCAAATCCTGTGATGAACTCTTTTTTGAAAATCTTTTTTTTTTTTTTTTAGTGAATTCAGTGTAATATACAGCGTGCGTTGTTAACCCTGTCCGCTAGTTTAACCTTTGTGGCTTTGTCTCACTGTAGTGGTTGTTCTTCTCACTGTTTTCTACCTCGCCTCAACAGTGGTGATTTTCTCCAGTATTTTCCATCTGTTATTTTGTCCCTTTTGTATTATTTCGTAGCTGCAGCATTCCCGCTCGTGTTTTCTAACTGGTGTTTGTAGTTGTGTGTCCACTGGTTTTTATTTGTCGATGTTGTGTTTTAGGGTCTCCTGTTAGTATACGGGACTAGTTCCATTTACTATTGTGTTAGCTGCTTACTTTGTTCTGCAGTAGTTTTCCCATGACGTGACGTCAGTTTAGTATTACTACCAACGGAGCGTCCACAAACTACGTGGCTCGGTCTAGGGGGGAGAGAGAGGGGATCACTGGAAAGATACGCTGGGCAGCGTGGGGGGCAAAGGGGGGGAGGGTTCAGAGCCAGGCCACGTAGCTTTCCATTCATATTATTTGTCAAGAGTTAAAATGAGGTACAGAACACACAACAGCATGTAATACTTTTTCCGTCATTCAATTATCTCCGTATGTAATTTACGATATTCTGATAAGAGAAAAAAACACAAAATGTCTTCTGGAATCAATAGCGAGAAAGACTACGTGCTACCCGGTGGGTGGTGGGGAGGGGGGGTGTAAAGTCACGTCAGGCTACGAGGGAGGGAGGGGGGTAGGGGGAAGGGGAGGGGGCGTTGACAGGAGGCCAAAATGGAGCCACGTGGTTAATGGACGCTCCCTTTCGTGTGGTATTTGGTATACACGTTGCTGACGTCATACCTTTCCAGAAAACGTCCATATTAAAGCAAAAAGAAACTTATGTCAGACATACTGTCACACTAACTACCTTATACCATAGTGTAGGCAATACAGTAGCGGCCATTTCTAATCGGATTTTATCTTTGACACTACTAATATAATCAAGCGGTTTCATGTAATTGTTTTTCTTTTTTGCTGATGGATTTATGTCTTGTCGACGTCTCGGTCATTAGAGACGGAAAAAGACTGCGGGCAAGGAACGGGAAGGAATGGTCTTTTGATGCAACCATGCAGGTAGGTATTCACTTGGAGTGATTAAAACGCGCATGTGGCTTCCTGGACGCGTCCTCCCGAATGCGAGGCCTCCACGGTCAGTGATTTTAGGTTATCAGTCGAAACTAAGCTGCTCGTGCCTTGACAAATTGCATAATTTATCATTCTGATCCACTCTGCATTTCGTCCTAACCGCAAGTATAGTGCAGCGCGATAGTGAGTCAATCTAAAGTCGGGTTTACACGGTTCACTTTTCCCAATCACTCAGGATGAATCACTCGCAGTGAAAGTGAATTCCCTTTTCGTTTACACGTATCATCACAAATGAACCATTCAATTCACTTCAAGATGGCAACAAAACAAATTTTCGCGTGTTGGAATGGATTTAATTTTCAGTAATCTTGCGTAAAGAATTAACAGTTACATCGTGAAGAAAGTTAATTGAAAAAATAGAAGTCGGTGGACGAGAAATTGGATCTTGCGGCGGCGTAGAATGGGTATTGGAGGACAAAACGGCATTTAAAAATCATCTTCGTATGTTTAAGTCACGCAGATTTGCAGTCAAGAAAAACTCACCACTAATTACAAAACAGTACACTAATGAGAAAATGTCTTCTGGCTAACTATTCTCACGTTTCTTGCAGCTGGTTACTGCTTTGAAACACATAAACTTTGCTTACTATCACAATTTACATTACAGTTGTCTGGTTTTAAAACTTTAGTTAATTCACTAGATGACCTGGTTCGGATACTTTTAATTTTGTGCTTGATGTCTTCTGTCTTCAAAAGTGGGAGATTAAATCCTTTAATTATGTCCTCTGTACCACTATCCCTTTTGTTTTTATTTTTATAAGTTTCAAATTTTGTGTTCTATAAATTCCATAACACTCGTTATTATGGAAAGAACTTAAAAATAAAGAAATATTTCTTATTTCCATTTAAAAATCATTATGTGTTGAATACAACAACAATCGGAAACAAACAATTGCGACCGATCCAGGAATATGTTTCACTTTGATATTTTGACTGTTTACACGCTTCACTATTGATGATTCATCCGAGTGAAACGCCAAAAGTTGAACCTGAGCCAACTTCTTTCATCCGTCATCTTGGATGATCAGTTTGGATGATTCTCTGTTTATATAGTTCACTTTCCTTTCACTGCGAGTGATTCATCCGGAGTGATTGCGAAAAGTGAACTGTGTAAACCCGCCTTAAACACGAGACCTGCGCGCCAGATGTGCGCATTCGGAGCGCGCGCCAGGCCTCTCTGACCACCGAGCATTTACACATAAAGGATTGATGCGCGCGCCTGGAGCGTACGCTCCAAAACCGTCGGAAAAACCGTGCGTGTAAACGGACCTATTGCGCTATAAATAGATGTAATATAGTTTTCATTGGTGTCTTTTTATTTATTCGTGTTACCAGCAGCGTCGTTCCTATTTCTTTGAGGACGTTGGTTCGAACAGTGCTTCAAAAAAAAAAAAAAAAGTTCCGCTTGTACCATTTATTCAGAAATCATCCTAGCAAAATTCTGTGGCAGTTTCCCCATGACACAAAATGTCTGTTCATTGTTGAGTGGTGGAATGATACTCGAGGACAGGGACATTAGTTTGGTACTCCAGATGTGATAACAGATTTCAGCTTATTTCTATACTCGCGCTGTGTGCATTATACAAAACAAATTGTTCCTATTCCTTACTTGTAATTCAGAGGTAACGGGGCTTGTAATTTGACTACTTGTTGGGAATGGTTAGTCACGGTGTCTGGTCGGTCACCGCTGGGATGGCTTTGTGGTAGTCTCATTCATACTTGAAGCTGTGCCTGTTCCAAGCAATTTTGAAATGTTTTATACTGACGGTACTTTTAACTTACACTTATATCTGTTAAAATATCATATATACAAATATGATTGGTGAAATAGTGCAGAAACATTTACCTTAGCTGTGAAATCGACAAAATAACTGAACAAAATCTCCTTGTTAAAATCCCGGAAGTTTCCTATCAACTTTGACGACCAATAACCTTTCATCGGTGAATTTTATTCTCCCTGACCCACAATTATTATTATTTTTTAAAAAATATAAAGTCCGCTAATAGCTAATGTTGGTGCGTGCCATCAACCATTTGAAACTAATCGATTTTGTTGTATCGATATATTGGTAGTTCGGTGAGAGGCAGGAAAGAAACAAACATTACCTGTTGTGGTGCATGCTGGGCTGTTTCTGTCTGTTGCAATGTTCAACAGTTCTCGCCGCGACCGCAGCGGCCGTCTGTTGTTTTATCACGAGACGCAGATCTGACGTGTAACGCTCTCTCAAAACATAAATATTCAGAAACGAATTTTTTTTTTTTTGGTTCCTTTTCAATTTCATACTCCTTGGGGTACTTCTTTGCATGTTGTTCCTTAATCTTCGCGCAGTATTTCTTCATTCTCTCGTACCTTCTTCTTCTTTCCTCTTCCGAGATGACGTGTTTTAACTTTATTTTAGAATTTTTCTTGGAAAATTATCCTTTCATCTTATCTGCGCTGTTCAATTCAGTAATGACTTTTCCACAATTTTTAATTCTCTTAGGTCTTTTCCAGTTTCTATGAACTAATTAGGCTTCGTTATGCGATTACGGAAGAAATAAAAAATGTGTTTGGTTATTCCATCAGAGTCCATTCTGAGAAGACCGTAGAAATTTAGTCTCTTTTTACGCATAGTATCCGAGAGATTGTCACTTTCTTTTTTTTTTTTTTAGAGAGAGTTTCATTCTTGATGTATACTATTTTATTATCTTGAAAATGTGTTCTGTTCGCATTCCTACTAATCCATTCCCCCAAACATTTAAATTCTTTTTCTATTTCTATTTTTTGTTTTGAACCTTTGAATAATTATTTTGTTGTTTGTAAAGATTATCGCTTTTTTCCAAATAAAATTGTAAGACCTAGTTCAGCTGCTTGTTTCTCTAATTTAAGGATTTGTTCTATTGCTTCCTCCATTGTTTCGGCCAACAGGGCCATATCATCCAATGCAATTGATTTTTAGATTCTTCTTTTTGCAACCCAGTCTTATTCACTTTATTGTATTTTTGTTCCATTATTATTTTCCCAAGTGCACAATTAAACAATAACGGTGAAAGTAAATCCCCTTGTCTTACCACTGTTTTTATTTCAAAAGGGTCTTCTGATACTTTACCCATGAATTTAACTCTTTAAAACGTGTTCGTAATAATTGCTCTTATTGAGTAAGTTGTTTTTTATTTTATTAAATTCACTAAATTCATCAAATCTGCTTAACGGACGGTGTGCTTGTGCCATGTTAACTACCTGACCGTCACGTAGTGTGCATCCCATCACTAAGTCAGTCGGCGCGCAACATGTGATCGGAAAAACAATGAAGGCTCTTGGAAAAACTTATCAAAGGATGGTACATTTGTTCAAAAAATCTTATAGCGTGTCTTGTTATCAAAACTTAAATAACTTTCAAGGATAAAACATGTAAGCAAACATGTCATCATAAAACACATAATTTTCCCGTTCTTTCCCCCTTTGAAATAGAGTAAAGAAGTGAAGAAAATGTATATTCTGAAGCAACAGGATTTTGACTTTGGGTCAATGGGATAGGAAGTGTGACTCTAAAATTAGATTAGGTCATTTGTAAAGATTTTCATTTGTTTGATGCGGTCTTACATTTACAAGAACTAATGATGACCCACAGAACAAGGGCGAAATGCTTTCAGAAACCACATTGGTGCAGATGTATGTGGATGGGATAAAATGAACGCCTTCTATTGTCGGTAAAAGATAACAATTACCATATGTTGCTGTCTAAAATCCGGTTTCTTGTGATATCACCTTCAATGTAATCATTCGTTACTTTGTGTAATAATATTGTAAAAATTTATCAGTTCACTATCTCTGCTTCTAATAAGGTAAAAGCTTATCAGAATATTGGTGTAAAATTAATTAAATTAAACAGTCCTGATTACAGTAAGCCCTATCAGAATATTTATTTAAATTTAATTAGTTATAATACGCTATAATACTAAAACAGCAGTTTCATATGAAAGTGAAACATTAGCAATGAACATAAAAAAAGTAACAGAACAAATCAAGAAAGGAAAATTATTAGCAAAATCCTGGGACCCAGAGTGAATGAAGATGGACAGTATAGACTTGAAACTACAGAGAAAATGTCGAACATAGAATTAGACATGAAGAAAAAAAGGCAGAAATTTTATGGACATCTGAGTAGACTTCCGAAGGAAAGAATCTCAAGACAAATTATAGAATACACACAAACAGTAAAAACAACAACCACATGGATGAAGGAGGTGGAGAAAGACCTCAAGTCTGCAGGCATTGCTAAGGGAGACGTCACAGACCGAGAGATTTTTAAAAAGAAAGTGAACTCATGGGAAGTTATTTCAGAGAAAAAAAAGGAATCGTCTAAACGCGTCTGGACTGCTGAAGAAAAGGAAACCGCGAGTGAAAGGATGAAAGAGGATTGGTCCGACAAGAAGAACATCTCAAAGAGGATCTGAACTTATCCAGTTAGGGTGGCTTATCGTTCTCCATTATCGGGACATACGAGAATAATAATAATATAATACTCTGATAGGCTGCAGTTCCTTGTATGAAGCCATATTAAATCTTTTCTATCACATATTTAAAAGTTATTTAGCTTCGTTGGTACTGCGATTGGAATATCGGTAATTTTTCTTAAAGTAAATAAGGAACACGGTTGCCTCAGACTAGTGGTTACAAAATAATTTTATTTGCACTTGCTAATAAGTGAATGATACAAAATAGTCCAACAACTGACTGATATTTATAGGAAATTTTAGTATATCACAAAGGCTTTAGAATGGTCGTAAGACTGCAGATTCTTTAACCAAATAACAAATTACACACGAATCAATTTCAGTTACTTCAGTTCTCCAAAGTCCATTACACGTGACGACCATTTCCTCTCCACATCACTCATTGTTTCTATTACACCGGTACGAGGCAGATGACCGACATTAGCTTACAGCTACTCATACAGTTTCTGCTACACAGGCATACATTCCGCGGTACGGCCCGGCAAAGACTACTATCGCGATCCAAATCAGTATATGTGTACATCGACCTGGTAGTATCGATATCGCTTTCACACATCTTTAAGCGATGTGAAATGTCAGTTGACTAAAAAACAGTACTGCACCGCCGTGATCCGTTAATTTAAAACTGAGCCCTCTGCCAGCAGTGTACAGGTACCTGGTGGAGTGGCCTGCGTGGGTCTAGTTCAAACTGGTTACTCGTGCCATTAAATTGTCTGACGTCACTGTTACTGCTATTTTGCTTTGTTCTAGTGCATGAGGAATTGAGTGAGAATATATGAACAGTGTCAGTCCTATTAAATGAAACCAGTTGTCTGTAATTCTATTCAACTTAATTCTCCCTCTGACCATTGTACTTTTCACTAGATTTAGTGTGCATGAGATTAATTTAATATATATATATATATATTCTTTTATAATTAAAATGTTATATTCCTTCCCCCATTAACTTTCCGATTAATAAATTTTAGTATTAAATTCCTTAAGCGTTTTTGATAAATTATAGGTAACTTTACATTAGTAATTTGGTCAAATCCCTGACACGCTTAACAAAAAAAGAAAATTTTCCTACTCACTTATGCATGAAATCGAACGCAATCTTGTGTTTATGGATCACCTTTCTCCTTCCATGCACTATTCCTAGTTCTTTGGACCAATATCCCTCCAAGCCCCATCACCAACATATGCCCTGTACATTCCCAGCACTCTCTTCACCCTCCAATGACTCCCAACCCAGCTCCTGTATCATATCAGTTACTGACTGGGTTCTGCGATAATTTCCACAAACAAATCTAGCTGCTCTTCTTTGCATACCTTCCAACTCGTGTTACCAAAATGTGGGTCCCAAACTACACCACCATATTCAACCAATGGTCTGACCAAAGTTTTGTAACCCAACTCCCTAACTTCTCTGGTACATCCTCTCATCACCCTCTCCAGTAAATGAAGGATTTTGTAACCTTTTCCTACCACCTGCCCAATGTGCTCTGCCCAGTTGAGTTTACTATCAAACGTTATGCCAAGATATTTACACTTCAATCTTTCAACAAACAATTCTGACCCCACCCTATAATCATAATTAACCTTTAGTTCTGTATCTGTGTATCTAATAAGCTGACTTTCTTATTACTATTTGGACTTACAACTGGTTGTATCAAAGCAAAGTTAGTGCATGAGCCAATATTTGTTCACTTCTGTTAGAAACTGTTGCCCTCTGTTCTGAGGTGAATTTCCACAAACCTGTTGATTTTATATGGGTATAAATAAATCCAACCTTTAAGTTCAGGATGTGTATTGTGTAGTTTATTTGGTTATAACTTTAGCAAGTGTATAAATCAGAAACCTAATTTTTAATGATAATTTATAAGGAAATTTTGTAAACTCCAGGACTGCTGTTCTGGACAGGATGTGACTCGAGCAGCTGTTTGAACGCCCTTGTGCAATACCGATTATGCCGCCCCCTGTCTACCTACAGCCAGAGGTGGAACTAGGAATCTGTCGCCCCTTCGAATATTTTTTTTTTGCCACCCCGAGTGTCGGCGCCGTACCCATTGTTGCCATTGCCGCCCCCTATATCCGTCGATTACTCGATTTGCTGCCCCCCTGGACGTGCCGCCCGGGTGCGGTACATGCCTTGCACGTCCCGCTTACGTCTGTTACGCGTGTCTGTTACCAACATTCACTATTTCTGTAACTCCATGGTTCACATTTCTTTCTATTTTGAAGCTCATCAACTATATCAGTCATTCAGGGAAATTTCTTAAATATGTCAATCACATCCAATAGTAAGTTATTTTATATCTCATGTTTACTTTACTGTTGTAGCACCTGGTAGCATTACAGCTGTTTACTGCGTCAGTGGGACGGACTCAGAATCCCCTCCTCACTAGATCCTTACACCCTGACAACATGGACGATGAGAGGACCTGAGGGACACTGTTGTCAGGTATCTACAAACTGTAAGTTTTGTGAAGCTGCAATTTTTCAAGCTGATAAGTTGAGGAATACACATTGCACTGCACTCTTGGTAAGTGACTAAAAACACAGGACTACTGCACAAGATTCCACTTACTAATTTTTAAATCCACTGCATATAAAACAATTAATTGCAAACTATTGTTAATTAATGTTATAAACACATGGTGACGTCTATAAATATTAGCAATTGGTAAAATAGGACAGTACCAACTTCAAAAACGAATGTCTGGAAGGTATACTGCACCAAATTAAGAATACGATGTTAAAGCCAGAACTACCGCCAGTCATATTGTGGAAAGGAAATAGTCTGTATCAGAGAAAGTTCCTTGCAGAAATTAATGTTCAATGTTAAGAATAATTTTTGAACATTGAAAAGCATTAGAGGCAATAAAATACTGCGCTGTTTGTTGAAAATGTACAATAATAATTAAATACTGTAAGTTTAAATTTTAAGTGGTTTGGAGCCAGAAGAAAAATGAATCAGCGCTGCTAACAATGGTATTGTTGAAGTTTTATAAAGTGTGAGGTGTGCTGATGTTATGTTGTGGTTTGTTCAAGCAGGTCTCCAATGGACGAGACGGCAAATCTGCTTTTAAGTGCTTTGGCGATGAAGGAAGTGGTTTGCAGACCTATCCGGCTGTTTCCGAGGTCTTGGAAAAATTGCTGGAGGCCGGTACTATCAGCTGCAGCGACTGGAGATTATAAAGCGCGAGCTAGAGGCTCCAGAGACAGCTCGCCCTGTGATGCAGGCGCTGTGCCAGGCGGGACACCTGCACCTGCTGCGGATGGCGCTGCAGCACCGGCCAGGACTGGCCAGCGAGCCAGTCGACGCGCGTTGTCGACGCCCCTGCACGTGGCCTCGAGGCACGGCCAGCCCGCCGCCGTGCGGATGCTGCTGACGCGGGGGCGGACCTGGAGGCGGCGAGAGAGAGTGACGGGTGGACTGCGCTGCACGAGGCGGCGGCGTGTGGAGGCGGCGACGTGGTGGGAGTGCTGCTGAGGGCCGGGGCCCAGGCGGAGTGCAGGGACACAGAGGGCAGGATGCCGCTACAGCTGGCGGCGGCGGCGGGACACGCGGCCACAGCGCAGCTACTGTGCTCGGCGGGGGCGGACACCACTGCGGGGGAGCGGGACTGGGACAAGAGGCCGCTGCTGCTGGCGGCGGACACGGGCAGCGAGTGTACAGTCAGGGCGCTGCTGGGGGCGGGCGCCGGGGGCGGCACAGACAGCGGGGGCGGACTGCGCTGCTGTGGGTGGCGAGAGAGGGCAGCAGCAGAGCCGTCACCACGCTGGCGGCGGCGAGGGTGGACGTCAACGAGAGAGATCGATCAAGCTGACGCCGCTGCACTGGGCGGCAGAGCGCTGTGACGAGGAGGCGGTGAGAGCGCTGCTGGCGGCCGGCGCGGACTTCACTGCCAGAGACCAACACGGGGAGCACTGCGCTGCACGCGGCGGCGGGGTAGGCCGTGTGGAGGTGGCGCGGCTGCTGCTGCAGACCACAGACGTCAACGTGAGGGACGATGTTGGTCGGACGCCGCTGCACTGCGCAGCCCTGTGTGGCCACTCCGCCGTGGTGAGAGCGCTGCTGGAGGCCGGGGCGGACAGGACGGCGAGGGATAAAGAGGGACAGACGGCGCACGACCTGAGCAGCGGAGAGCTGAAGGAGCTGCTCAAGTAGTTCCTGCTTATCTTCCAGCACATCATCTAACACATACTGCGAATTAAACGAGTGTGTAAATAAGTGGTAATGTGTTTTAAACTGATAGATCGCTTTAGACCATCAGCTCATCAAACACCAAACAACTGAAAAATCCGTACTCTCTAAACAATGAATAAGTTTATTTTCTTATATCGTAAAAGTAAAAAAATAGAATGCAGCAGAATTCCATCCCGTTCCCGTCAGTCTCAACGTCGACCACATTGAAATATCTGAGCCATAAACAATAAAATAAAATCTATATACAGGTTTGTTTAAGAACTAATGCAATTAACTATATGTCGGCAGTTTTCCTCATCTATGCCATAATTTTGATACTGTAGTTTTCTGATTATAAAAGCTTATTACTCATTTCTGATTAACTTATTTGACTCCACTTCAAATCCAAGACAGACCGACAGTTTTTTTTTTTTTTTTTTTTTTTTTTTTTTTTTTTTTTTTTTTTTTTTTTTTTTAAGTCAGGCACTGCCAGTATAATTACCAAGTGTTGTGGTTGGATATAAACGCAAGGTACCCAAAACTGGGAAAATCAGGAGTGAATTAAAAGTTGGCAAACATTCTATCAAGTTAGTTATCTTTTCTCTCATAGCCACACATAATAGCAATACATAGTTACATTCTCTTAATTTAATAAGGTTTGAATGGAACAACGTCTCGAAATTCACCCTCGAAGTTGTATATTTTATTCTGAACCACGAAATTTACCAAATTTATTTGTTTCCTAGCCAAACCGAAAATGCAAAAAATTAAAAAATGCCCGTTCCCCACTATGATTGACCCTCAATTTTCCCATCTCAGAGATTGTCTATAAATATATTTTTCTGGTTAGTTTAGTGTGTCCTGCCAGTTGCCGATAACAATATTCCTCATTGATGTAGCTATTCTGTCCTTTTACTGTTTCAGATACTTTTGATTACAGTTCTACTTGTTCTGTTGTGTTATCTTCTTATTTGCTTCTTTACCTGTCTTATATCCCTGTTGTATTATGCTGGTTCTGGGTATTTCTTTATTTTTGAATGCTATTTGCCGTATAATGAATGGTTCCATAGAGTACCTCTTTTATTATGAATGCACCTTTAATTTTGGACACTGGTGTACCGGACCGTACTCTTTACACCAGAACTGCTTCAGCATGACTTATTTCTATATTATCCTGAGGCCCAGTGTAAATAGTTTTAGATTTCGTGCAGAAGATGTTTAGTTTGTTTTTCCCCCTGTATTGTTTAAAACATCTATTTGCAAATTTATTGTTTTGCAGCTTGTTTTTATAAGCGTACTTACTCTCAGTTCAACACATGGTAAATTTACGTCCATGTTAATAGCAATGATCCTGCTGCCACCATTTAACTGATGACTGTGAAGCTGGTTTCATCCTGCAAGCCTCGTCCCACTAACAGAAGCATTATGCACTTATCTCTGCTGTCGTAACCATCAGCTTATAAATGCCATCTGAGAACACTAATAAACCACAGTAGTTTTTTAATTCAGTTTTAATATACCTCCCCCAATTGATCCTGTCATTGTAGTACAATCTATAAGGGTCGTTTGAAGTTCTAGGGCTTTATTTATGAAAATGGGTGTATTTGGTGAATGTAATACTCCCTATGAGTTTGAAACGGCTTGCTGACACGAACTCAGCTGGAAGGTGGTTGTCCTCGCTGGCAGCGGTCACCTCCAAGAGGATTGATGTGGAATCAGTGACGTCGAATGTGAGGTGACTTGCGGCCAGGGACCACTCAGTTAGATGGGGAACAGCCCAGTAGTTAACATGGGATAAATCCTAGCAGTGATCCATCATCAATCAGTTATTTATCTTCCATACTGTAGGTCAGGTCTAACCTTGCAGAATACGCTATCGTCTGTAAAGCAAGTATTCCTATAAACAGGTAACTCAACATGGCCTTATTGTTCATAACTAGAATAAACCTTTTTTGCCGTTTTCGCAGCCTTCATATTGGTATAAATAGTTTCACACTAAGTCGAAATACTTCTTCCAAACGTTTCGAGCAGGCCTGAGTTCGTCCTCAGGGGAATTAGCCGCCTGCATAGTCTGCTAGAAACTGGCGTTGAGGCCAATTGTTTATTATTATTATTTATTTTTTATTTAACACACATTTCCATGCCTCGCTAACACCATAGCCACCTTGTTGAGGTCGTTTGGCGTCTTATCCAGCCATGGAAATGTGTGTTAAATAATAAATATCTCCAATACTATAAACAGTAAATCAAACATCACATCTCTGGGTAATCGATGTTTGTTAGAGACGCGATAGTCTCCACAGTATAAACACGAGTGCAACCTGCCACAACGCCAGTGTCTGCCATACTCAGCAGGCGGCTAAGTCCACTGAGGACGACGTAAGCCTGACGGAAACGTCGAGAAGAAGAAGAACGAGGAGAAGTATTTCGAAACAGCGTGAACCTGGTGAAGCTATTTACACCATAACTAGGATAGGCTGTCAGCTAGAGATTAGACAAGCACTAGCCTTCCTACCCTTATCGCTGGACGTTAACCAGCTGATGTCAATCCTGACTTTATGTAAACTTTTATTAGCAGATTCAAGATACGGACGGAGAGCAGAAGACATCACTTGAAGCAAGAAAATTCGCACGTGGATTTTAGGAGCCTAGAAATATCCCAAAGGTTGGTCAAGTTCCATTCGACATCCTCCCCCACCAAAGACACCAACTAGAACCAATCAGGCCCACCACGCTGTGCCCTGACAGCATATTCTCCTTAGTCCTCATATTCCATTCCCAGTTACTGAACCATAGTTTCCGGCTAATTGTAAGTACCAGTGGTAAATCCTGGAAGAAAAAATTTGCTGTACTTTCCGTCCAAATAACAATGTTAGGGACTTTTGCGTCTCTACGAAAAATCGATTCTTACATCATTAATGCCACAGATGTAATAGTGCTATTTCAGATTTCAGTGATTTTGTAATATATTGTAGTAGATTAAATTCTAAGACAAATAATATTGTTTATTTGCATGAAGTTACTTATCACCTTAGAAATCAGGGAATTGAAAGCAAAATGTTATTCGACCATACAGGAAAACTATTTTGTTATGAAAAATCGTAATATGTTTATAACAAGGGGCCATGAGACAGACAATTCGCGCAAAGTTATTGCAAAATTTTCGTCTGTTGAGACTACTCCCTCTTTTCATAATTTCCACCCAAACTCTAGAAGAGAGTTGTAATTTTAAACATTTCTCACAATTTCGGCCCAAAAACCATAAATACCTTCAGAAAACATAAACTGACTGTTACAAGTTCTAATTAGATCGTTATTGTGAATTTCTTCTGCGAACAGTACAGGATCGTTACTGTGTATGCATTACATTTAGCAGTATTTCACTGGATAAGATTCAAATCTCTTCACCAGAGTATCGCAGATATCAAATTAAAACCCAGGAGTATCTGCTCCAGAGAGCGTACGGACTAGTCAATAATCAATATCTGTAGCATGGAGGAAGGAATATATGGAGACGAAATAACGTTAAATCCGTGAAAGCTCTCCTACTGCGTGGCGGACATCTTAGGAGTACCAAAACATTGGGCTGTTTGCACTGTGTCAGCTGCTGAGAATATTTCAACAAAACCACGTCAATTTTAAGTTACAATATCTCGAACTAAACGAGATATGAAAAAAATTTATTCTTTACTTTCAGTTTCACTCATCGAGTTACATAAGAATTCGTCATCAAATTGCGGCGTCACGGTTATCGTTGAATCCCCTCATAACCTAACAACCTCACCCTTGAGACAGTATATCTCGCGAACTAAGCGAGATATCGAAAAAATTTATTCTTTATTTTCGATTTGTATGGTCGTGTTACATACGAATCTATCATCAAATTTGACTTTGGGGACACATTTCTTCTAAATTTCAACCAGAAACTCCACTCTTTTGAAACAGTATATCTCGAGAACTAAGCAAGATATCAAAAATTTTTATTCTTCATTTTTGATGTGTCTCGTCGAGTTACATAATAATCCATCATCAACTTGCGGTTCCACGATTGTCTTATGATTCCCTTGAGGTTTTTGTGCCTATTTCTCGTGTTTATCCGGCCTAGCAATATGGCGGCCTCCCCTCCCCACTTCTCTCCACCCGGTTTCACTCCAGTATGTGGTGAAGGTCCCTTGCGCCGTCTCCATATATTCCTTCCTCCATGGTCTGTAGTATTGTTTCCAGATTGCAATGTCTTTGTGGTGTGTGTAGGGAGACGGAAAAATATTTCACACTTCAACGGATGACAGAATTCGGAAGGCTTATACAACGAATAATAGTTTGATACAGGGCAGCATAACTGTGATTCAACAATACAGCTGTGACTGATATATCAAGGCGTGTCGAAACGATTCAGCGGTATTTCGGTCCCGCAATATTAAATACCAATGATTTTAGCTAACCACCAGAAGTGAAGATAAAACAATAACCAGCCAACTGGATTTATTAGGCATTTAGGGATGTTGTGTAGAGTGTCAGCAATTGCCAGATGGTAAGTCCTGGTCCGGTAGCTAAGAAGTGCCATTCAACCAACGATAAATTTAATTCAGGCCATTAATTTCATAGATAAACTTGATAGCTAGCTACGACATATAACCAGCAAGAGACATAACCAGCAAGAGACGTATGTATTTACAACCTTAAAAAAAAGGAAGAGGATTAACTGGAGGTGGGGATTCCGCTTTAAGTAAATTACTTTACGCGGACTAACGACGACATCAAACTGAGGCAGTCAATCGCAAGATACAGCGCTTTCAACTAATACTTAGGTTGTAATGCACCCTGGAACTAATGACTGCTTGAAAATAATGCGTCTGGCATCTGACTACTGCAGTATTAGACCGTATGGAGGTTACGATGTTTATGACCAAAAAAAAGAGATGAATATTCAGGCAAGTATGACCTTAAAAATTAGTAAATATGACTTTCAAAAAAACTAAATATGAGCATACATTTAAATTTACCATACATCAAAACATGCTCAATTATAGATCATTTATTTTATCTAGGAGTGTCGCTTTCATGTAGACAGCATAATTTCCTTCCCTGCACTCGCTGCATCATAAAATTTTAAATCGTTTTGTTGAAGTCACTTTAATTTCAGATAATTTACAGAATAGAACTCTTTCATGTGTACTAAAATAGTCCTCTCTAAATTCTCTTAGATATTTTCGCACTTTAAAAAAAAAATATTTTAGGCATGGCGGTATGTCTACTCACTGATCCACTGCAGATTTAACACTGACTGAGGATATTTCATTGAGATATTGACTGACGCGGCTCGACACAGGCATGCTGCTGAGATTGAAAGGTGGGCGCAACATAAACGACTAGAGAGTGACGATAATGTATAACTTTAATTCTTGACTGGTGAATTCTGACCACAGTGAAAATTAGTTTTTTCTCCCCACCTGTATTGCAGAAGTACAATCCTGCGAATAATTATCCTAATTTCTTCTCACCTATTACTATTTTAAAAAAAAAGAACAGATTTTTCTTAAAAATATGACCATAGATATTATCGACATATGACCAAAACTAGGAAAATGATCTGAATATGCATTTATACGCTATACATAAAATACATTTAGATACAATCAGAAATGTTGAATCAGTGTTTAATTCAGCATTTCAGCTAAAACAGAAGGCAGGAAAAACATATGACTTGTCCTAACCATCAGAACCCTGGTAATCACAGCACAATCACCATCTGTGATTAATCTGTGAGCAGCTGCAGGGTGATCTGGAAAGGATATATAGCTCAGGGGATAAACGTGCGATAAATGCAAAGGAGAGTCAGCTTATTAGATGCACAAATAAAAAAACGAATGGTTTATTATCATTATAAGGTGTGGAAAGAATTGTTTGTTGAAGACTTGAAATGTAAATATCTTGGCTCAAAATTTGATAAAAAAAAAAAAAAAGCTCAACGCTACAGCACACATTGGACAGGTAGTAGGAAAGGGTTTCAATATTCTGTACTTGTTGGAGAAAGTGATGAGGGGATGTACGAGAGAAGTAAAGGAATTGGGTAACAAAACTTTGGTCAGACAATTGCTTGAATATGGTAGTGTAGTAATGGATCACAGTTTGTGTATCAAATATAGGAGTTGGAGGAGGTGCAAAAAAGAGCTGTTAGATTTATCTCTGGACATTCCCATAGAATGCAATCAGTAACAGGTATGATAAAACTGCTGTAATGGGACTCATTGGAAGACAGAAGGAGGGTGAAGAGGGTCATGGGAGTGTACAAGGCGTATATTGGTGTAGGAAATGAAAGTAATGCATGGAAGGGAAAAGACGACCATGACCACAAGATGGCATTCGATTTTAGGCACAAGGGTGTAGGAAGATTATCTTTCGTAAGTAAGGCGGTCAGGTATTGGAATATGGTACTGACAGAATTGATGAATATATTACGAAAAATGGTGAAACAATTAAGTTTGATATTTGTAGAGGGCAAAAGTAGGTGGGTACAGGAAATGGGAAAAATGGGTGAGTAGGGAAATTGCCACCAGAGCGTGCGCTCCATCGCAATTAAAGTAAATTTAAAAAATCGATGAAGACCTTTGTTCAGATACATACAGTTCACATATGTACTGGAATAGTTTACTTACTTGGCTAAATGTACAAGCATTCGCTTTTTATGCAGAGTGATGGCGTGCCAAATTGTACACATAAAATCATATTGTTTCTGCCGTTTGATTAGGGATTTTATATGATATTTCATTCACTTACAAATAAGGCAACTGTCTCCGACAGGTGTCGGATGCGACCTGAACTTATTATTTATTTTTTCTGTAGATTACGGTTGTTTGTATTATTTGAAATGATTGTTCCACTGATACACTGTTTATTAATGAGTATTATGGTACATTAGACATTGCCCCGATACCTAACATAGAAGCCACAGGTTATGTTGTTTGTAAATATGCTCCCTTGTGTACCTTTGACCAAAATAATGTCGTGTGCCTCAGATCACTAATAATAGGTACATAATGTCGTGTGCCTCAGAGCACTAATAATAGGTACATAATGTCGTGTGCCTCAGAGCACTAATAATAGGTACATAATGTAGTGTGCTCAGAGCACTAATAATAGGTACATAATGTCGTTTGCCTCAGAGCACTAATAATAGGTACATAATGCCGTGTGCCTCAGAGCACTAATAATAGGTACATAATGTTAAATATTTTTCTTTTTTTAGGTCCTATTGCCACTAAGTAACGTAGGAAAGACTAGAAACCCCATTAGTCCTGAGTCACTGAAAACTTCAACAGAATCTGTGGCTGCATCCTCTCACAAACGAATTTTAACTACAGAGGCCTGCAAGATTGTCGATGTAAAATTTGCTACTGTTAGAATTCTTCCTGCTTTTAAAGCCTCAGGCTAAGAACATTTTGAATACAGAGTGAAATACGACATTTAAAAAAAGTGTTCAATGAAGAAGGAGCAATTAAATTAGCTCATTTAATGACTACTGTTACTAAAATGAGCTATTGTATAACAAAAAATGGAGTTCGTGAATTTTAAGTTTGCTGTTGCTAACAATAGAAATTATTCTCCTAACTGGAAGTAACATAAAGGTTGCTGGCGAAGAGTGGATGAGACTATTTTTCAGTTTTGAAGTCGTGACAAGTAGAAAACTGGAATAGACTCGTCTGTATCGAGCAACTAGTTTTAATCACAGTAATGAGAGCAAAGTTTTTGATAATCTGGAAGATGTTTGCGTTATTTCCCTTGGAAAACCTTTAAATCAGGATGAAACTGTGATCACAACAGTTAAAAAATATATCAACCAAAACAGTCTGGCACTATGACATCAGCTGAAGGTTGGAAGTTGGTAACATTTGTAAGTACTATTGGGAACCATATACCCCTGACGATGGTATGTCCTCCCAAAAAAAAAAAAAAAAAAAAAAAAAAAAAAAAAAAAAAAAAAAAAAAAAAAAAAAAAAAAAAAAAAAAAAACAAGAATTATATGAGGAAGGGGACACAACCTAGGACAAGTGTGGCTTGCCCTTGTCTTATGATGACATATATTTTAAGTTTATGGAACACTTCCTATTACACAATAAACTAACCAAGGAAGAATGAGTCCTGCTCATAATAGACAATCACAAGTCTCATCTCTCTATGTAAACTTTAGATTTAACCTCTCAAGCAGAGGTAGTGATTTTTCCTTTCCGCCCCTACTTCACACGAGCTACTACCACTTGATATTTCTGTCTACTTCTCCTTTAAAGCATATTACAACCAAGGAGTTGAAGCTTGGCTCCTCAAAAATCCTGGGGAAATTTTTTTTCTTTTATAGTATCGCTGAAATGTTTAGAAGGAGTAATAACGCGCTTTTATAACAAGTAGCAAATCTACTGCCTTCAGAAAATCTGTGATTTATCCTCTAGACAGAGGTGTTTTTAGCTGCCTACATAACATATCGTGCCGCTTCAACAGAGCTTAGAAGTCGCGTTGAAGTGTATTCTTCCACTCAAGCCTCTGCAGAAAGGTCCAATGCTCATCCTTGCTGCTTGGAGGAAAGTAGGGAAGAGCAATCACCTTTTGCAGCTGTCTCTTCAACCAAATTAAGTGTGATAATCTTAGATAATGAGCATTCCGGTTCAAGAAGATTGAATATTACTCTAACCCCAGATCAGATGCAGCCTCTCCTGAAGGCTCCAACTCGAAAGAAAAGGGAGAAAAATCACGGAGATCAAAAATAGTAAGTACATCCCTAAAGAACGGGAAATCCAGAAACAAGACGAAAGTAGAAAAAGGAGAGTCCAAAGAATACATTCTTGTACAAATATCAACAGAAATAAAAACAAAAAAGTCAACAAACTGATCAAGGATGCCTATTATCGTCGGCGAGGTCAAATTCGTAGCTTAGACTTTAGGTGCACGTGCCCTAGCTGTTGCCTGGTGGTACCAAGCTCTAACGGGGGTGGTGAAGTGCTGCCACCTGTCTGTGAGACGTGTAACTATGTTCAGCGTGTGTAGTCTTTTCGTTTGAGTAGTTTATGCTCTGGAGCCTGGCGACCGTCTAGTATTCGCCTTGATGGCTGCCTCGTGCCCGGCGCTGTTGTGCCCATGGAGGAAGGAATTATATGGAGGAGAAGTGACGTTAAATCGGTGAAGCAAGCACTAAACTCTCCCGCATGGTGGCAGCACCGGCAGCGACCATATGGCGCTTCCCAACAATTAAGGTGTTCACATTGTGGTAGATTCAGTGATTATTTCATTTAGTATTGTGTATAAGTGTTTAAAAATGCCAGCTTGTGTTGCGTACGGTTGCACAAATAGGCCAGACAGGAAAGAACTTGGAATATCATTTCATAAGTAAGTTGAATTGTAATTATCGTTGTTGAAGTGAGCGGTAGACACCGAAAACTTTGCAGCACGTCTATAAATATTTAGTCATAGCTCTCAATGGGATGACTTTGTTCTCAAATTTTTCTTGGTGTAGTGTAGAAAATCAGCAAACTTGCTATTTTGCACATAATAGACTAGCATTATTTTTTAACGAGTGTTTAAAATGAGATTTAAAGGGGCGTGTTTTACTTCGCGATTCAGTGAATTTACTATTAGCTACGATTTCTTTCGTCACGTTGCTGATTATACTGACAATGGATGATGAAATTAACTGTTATGTGAGAAGCTGTGAGTTTTATTAATTTTTTAAATAGCTATTTCAGGCCATTGACTTAGGTTATTTTTAAAGCTTCATATAAGACTTGTTTCTGTTTGTAAATACGTCATACATATTTTTACCGATTTTGAAATCTTTCTCATCTATTTATGTCGAAATAGGTTCATGCAGAAATAAAAATGGGCTTCATAAATAAATAAGTTATTGGCCTTTGAACAAAATCAATTTGGGGAATGTGTTTCTAATTTAGTCTATTTTTTTTGTACAACATTCTCCCCCCCCCCCCCCCGTATCTAAATCTAACTGAGAGATAATTTTTTTACAATTGTCCTAATAAGTAGGGCTGTGAAATTAGACAACACATCTTGATCAAGAGAATGTTCATTAAGGTGAGTGAATAAACATTTTATTTCTGGTACAAGCCTACAAAATGTCTGGGTTGCTCATGCCTAGAGTGGGTCCTCTTACTTTTTTTCTGGTCTAGGACACATTTCAGACTAACCACAAGTGGTAGTAATAAAACTGAAATATCCATTCTGCATGTCAACCATGTAATCATTGTGGCTTTGACGGAATTAATTTTTGGTCCAGCCTGCATCCAAACCTAAACCCCTCAATTTGGATGTTGTATATCCCCCAAACTAAGCAAGATATCGAAAACATTTATTCCTTATTATCGAGTTTTTTCGTCGTGTTACATAAGAATCCATCATTAAATTTGACTTTTGCGAAATTTTTCTTCTGCATTTCAACTCAAGACACCTCACTTTTGAGACAGTATATCTCGAGAACTAGGTGAAATATCGAAAAATTTTACTCTTTATTTTTTATTTGCCTCGTCTTTTTAAATAAAAATTCATCATAAAATTTGACTTTGAATAATTTTTTCTTCTGAATTTCAACCAAAACCATTTCACATTTGAGACAGAATATCTCGAAAACTAAGCAGGATATCAAAAAATTTTATTCTTCATTTTTTATTTGTCTCATCGAGTTACATAATAATCCATCACCAGATTGCGGCGTCAGGTTTATCCTAGAGTCCCCTTGAGGTGTTTGTACATATTCCCCGTGTTTGTTGGGAAGCGGTCAAGCCCCCTCCACTCCGGCCATGCCCCCCCACTCCTCCGCCGGCCTGCTTCACTCCCATGCGTGGTAAAGGTCTCTTGCGTTGTCTCCATTTATTCCTTCCTCCCACGGTTGTGCCTCCCTAATCCACTGTGCGGCGTCTGAGCCACGGGGTAAATAACCAAACACACTGAGTATATATAATATTTGTTAACTGCAACGTTAATTGTTCAGTGATATTGTACTTAAAGAATTTACGATTAAAAAATCAGAAAACGGAATACTTGATGCATGTGGAAATACTCCATAACAATTAAACTGAAGTAGGAAATAAATTAAATATTAGCTGAATATTTGAGCCAATGAAGAGTGTTTATTGTATTTTGGTTCTCTTAGATATTGGTTATATCTTGTTTACAATATTCTGTATTTCTGGCCAATATATTGTGATTGACTGTTATTGCATGTTTGTCTGTATTCCACAGTTGTATAATTTATTTACTTGCGTGATTTTTTTTTTTTTTTTTTTTTACCTAAGGGTCCATTTTAGTTGTATATCTTTTTTCAAATTCTTGAATTTTTAAAAATATTTTCAATCCTGTGTGTGTACTGTATTTAATTTCCAGTGCGGTGTGTTATTTGATTTTGGAGTTGTAGGGACTATATTATGTGTTGCTTTCTTTATTTTCTCTAATAATTTTCTGATATATCAAATTTACAGGACACGTAGTTTGTTTAAACAACGGAAAAATTTTTCTTTAGTAGTGGCCATTTCATTACATTTTCATAATTTTTCATCTGCAATTGAGGAAAATGATATAGTACATCCAATTATGTGACCCTTTCTTTTAGTGATATGCATTTGGTACAGTATACTTGCCACATTTACCAAGATGTGAATAATTTGGGTCTATTGGAGATCGCGATTCCGCTACAACAACATTCAGAATTATCGTTGGAATACTTCTGTAGTCAGTCGCAAGACGTATTATTTTTCAATCAGTAATTCCGTTGTAATACAGACTGGGCCATTATTTTCAAGTAGAAATTAGGTTGTAATACAGCCTGGACCACCATGAAACCGTTAAATGTACTTCGGAAAGAATTTCTAGTGGCGTTTTTGCGTTTGACCATTGCAGTAGTATGATAACTCCAGGCGGAATTGCGATCTCCAGTAATCCCAATATTTTTTCTTCAGCATGCATTAGTTTTACTAACGTAACTGTGAATGTTGTTATGTTTCCTCTCCAGCATGCAGTATTTTTGTATTTTAACCGTTAGCTGTCAGCTGTGTGTGTTGTTTGTTGTGTTTGCTGTGACTTGTGAGTGATATTGCGTATTACTCTGTTAAGACAACAGGAGGAGGCGATATGGAGACAGTGGATACTCTTCGTATTAAACAGGAGGTAGGTTTTCTAACTTTTTCGAGCTTATGGATTCGTACAGTTCAAGCGTTGCTGACTGCTGCTTCACAACATGGCCGTTTCTATCGTATGCCTCCTGTTTAATAGTCTGTTGGCTGTGTGATTGATGTAGTGTGTTGAGTGAGCACATTTTACTCATTAACCCATATAAGTTAAATCGTGTGATTTACGCCCTATTTTTGAGAGTGTCGTGTTCCTGAAGCTGTAACTTAGAAACGAATTCCTTTTCAAAAAAGTATGCATCTTCGAAACAGTTAACAGTGTTGATTTTTTACCCCACCGGAACGTTAGTTTTTCAATGTAATAAATAAATGCAGAAATCTTTAAAAAAAACTATTCGTGAAACATAGCTTTATTTCTCAAATCTTGAGCAACACATTCACTTTTTGTGTTGGTTTTATGCGCACTCAAATCGTTCACTGGAATCCTATTTACTGTGTTTGTGATTTCTGTAATGTTTTGTTATTTATGTTCGTTTGGCTAACACAATGTTAAAAATGACACAAGCTTCTGAGGTCAACTACTGTCTACTTGTCTGATGATTATTTTCTTGAATATCTCACCCTCCTCTTTTACTTGAGGTTAGTTAGTTGTGTCGTCCTGCCAGTGTGCTGCAGATCTGGTGTCTACTCAACAGATTGGCTCTGACCTAGAAATTGTTTTGAAATTTTAAGAAAACTAATAAAAGAAAACAAATTTTTCCTTACCATGTGTGTCGCAATGAGTGCAAGCACGAGTGTAGTGGGGTAATATCTGCTGCAACCACTCACTGCCTCACACTGTAAACACTTTGGGATGGAGAGTGTATGACATCACTACGTTGCTGAATGTGACGTATATGTTCCACACGTAGCTTCAGATGTCACTAACGGGACCTTCCACAGAAAGTAGTCCAGCACTAATACGTCTCATACCGTGAAAACGTTAATTTTGCACCAGCAGTGAGGTTGGTGCAACCTGAACCACACTGAAACGTAATTATCAAACACCTTATTGTGGATACCTACTTTCTATGTCGTATCTATCGCTGTTACTGTCGTTTACATCTTAATGCAGCCTGGAGCGTAGTGAAATATAACCGTCGCACACGATAGTGCAAATACCTAATTTCCAAATTGTATCTATCTGTGTTACTATGGTCCAGGCTGCGTTGCAACCTAAACGCAAACTGTAATTGACGAAATCTTTTTTATAAATATTTTATTTCATATGGATGATTTCAATAGCAATATCAGCCACGCGAGGAAATATAGAAGAATGCAATCAATTGTGACTAATAACGTTAATGTTACATGAACTGACGTTATAGATGCTACTAATGAATGATGTTAATTATCAGTTTTGAATATTGTTGATATTTTAATGATATTACTAACTGCACAAGTAATAATTTTCTTTAACATTTTCAATTTGTATTTTTTATTATTATTATTACTATTGGTTATGTTCTATGGCCTAATGTGTATTTGCAAATCGATCGGAGGCTAAACATGTCGCACAGGGAAACATAGTGACGTCATTCTCTCTCTATCTGGTAGTGTTTACATCACGAGGCGGTAAGTGGTTGCAGTGGTATCATAAACTAGATATTACCTGTGTAGTGACAAATTATTTATTTTTTGCCTGTTTCTCAGTGACATATATCTGTGTCTTATTAAAGTAATGAAATATGTTTACTCCAAATAACATATTTGTAATGATGCTATGATACTTATTCTTGGTAGGCTTGCATAGTTAGAAATAATAATGATAAATAATTTACAAACTGAATACCAATATTAGTGTGTTGAGATATAAACGTCCAGAAATTCTTTTTAGTGTTATAAATGAATGTTACATACAAATTTCCACACAGAAAATGATAGATTAATTTTCAACTGCAGATAACTGTGTCAGATGCAGAAATAAATCTTCAGAGCAAAAATTCAGGTGTATTAAAGACAGCTGTGTGGGTAAATTGGCACCGTGGCATATAGTCTAGCACAATCGATATGAATATCTTATTTGCTATTCATTAAGATAGTCCATAGTGTTAGAGTTGTGTGAGCCTTGGGGTCTACTAGAGATCGCAATTCTGCTACAACAACATTCAATAATGATGTCAGTATAATGCTGTAATCAGTTATAAGGCATTTCATTTTCAAACCATTAATCAGTTGTAATACAGCCTGTACCATTATATCCAAGCACAAATTAGGTTGTAATACACCTTGAACTAGCATGATACGGTTAAATGTGCTTCGGAAAGTATTTCTAGAAGTGTCTTGCATTTGACTACCACAATATTACGACGCCAATTTCATGAGGAATTGTGATCTCCAGTATTTCCACATTGGATGTTGTTTCCTTTAATATGTGGTGTTTGGCCATGCAAAGCATATCGGCAAATTGCTTTAATGTGCCTATGAATACTGTTTTGAAGGATTTAATTGAATTTTATTGTTTTTAAAATGCTAGTATTCTATTATAATAAATCACTAGCTTCGAGCCTGTCAAAAATGATGGTTTGTACGCCATATTCTGGCAGTTCATATTTTTTTGCAGTTGGCTAATTATACGGAATTGTTCTTACATAATGCTAGTGGCCTTGATTTGGTAATGTTCTAAATATTTTGTTTACTGTTCACATAACAGCACAGTAGTAATTTCTGCTGAATTAATTGCGATGTAAGTAAAGAACCAATCAAATTAAATCAAATTAGGAATCCTAAAAACTTTTGCTATCCATGTAAAATCAGTTTTATCCCTGGTCCAGGCACGATTCAGCACATTAAATATGGAACTACTTCCACCCGTATTAATTAATACCTATAGTAACATAGCGCTTATGAAAGCAGTTTAATTGGTTTGTAAAACACATTTCAGAGTGAATTATGCTGTAACAAAATGTGTCAGTTGCGTTTCTGGTCAACTTAACCACAACCAAGATGACCATGACTATAAGCTGGCACTCGATTTCAGGCAGAAGGGTATGGGAAGATTCTATTTTTTAGGTAAGGGTGTCAGGAATTGGAATGAGTTACCAAGAGAAATGATGAATAATTTACCGAAAACGTTGAAAGAATTTACAGATAAAATTTGTAGAGGGCAAATATAGATGGGTGCAGGATAGGGGGAAGATGGGGTTTAAGGAAATTGCCACCGGATCCTGTGCTCCATTGCAATTAAATTAAAATTAAACCTCCACTAATATTGCATTCGAAAATTATAGCTTCTATTACCCTCATATGAATAATGATGGGTATCAGCTATGGTGGTAGTAGAAATTTATTCAGGAAAAGTTTGTAAGGAAAAATGAGTAACGATCTGGTCTCCCGGAGATCGTGATTCCGCCAAAACAACATTCAGTAATGGCGTAGTAAAACTGCTGTAGCCAATTGCAAGACTTATTATTTTCAAGCAGTAATTCGGTTGTATTACAGCCTGGACCGGCATAATACAGTTAAATGTATTTCAGCAAGTATTTCTAGAGGAGTCTTGGTTGAATCACGATCTCCAGTAATCATGATTTATTTACTTTACTTTATCTTACTTTGAATGACGGAAAGTATAATATCGAAAACGGATAATTGTGAACAAATACCACTAACGAAAGTGTTCAGTAAAATATGCAAAAAGGAAATGAACAGTAATAATCTTAAATGAAGCACCAACATTAGCGTAAGTTTGTGTATTTTTTAAACTGTGTAAACAATCTTTAATATCTCTGCTCTCCACTATTTTGCTGCAAGAATATCGGTGTAGAATTGCCATTTATAAATTGATCTAATAAAAAGGTTATCTTAAATCTCATTTAATAGCTAACACATGCATCGAAAACTAAGGGTATTATATATAATGGTGGTAGGAATTTATTATGGAAAAGCTTATAAGGAGAAACGAATAAGTCATCTTTAATGATATCTTTCATTATATGAATACGTTACTCTGGTTAGATTATTTGGTTAGGATTTTAAAATAAATAAATGCATTTCACTTAAGATGAAGGGGACTATAATTTCGAAAACGGATAACTGTTATTTATTTGACTAATACATTTTGCATTACATTTCTCCGAGTTTTTAATAAACTTCATTGTTTCTCACCGTCTGCCAAAAAAATTCTTAGGTTATGGTTTAACATAGTCCTTATTACTTATACAGATAAAATAGCGTAAATATTGAATCTCCTTCTCCTTACATGAAATTCTGCGTCTAGCTGAAAAATGAAAGAAAAGCAAGATGATGGAAGGAATGCAACATGGTGGCTGTTGATTGGTGAGTGAAAGCTGGCACATGACCATTTTCTAACCAATAGCTGTACCAGCTATAGACGACGCATCCAGACTCCACATTAGCGTTTTATATAAAGGGATTATGGAAATCTTTGCATCGCAATTCAGGAAACAGACTTTTTTTTCTCAGCTTTTGGCCACACAGTGATGTTTATGTGGGTTTTGTTACAGGCACCAGATTGATCGCTGCAGTGCCATTTACTTTCATGTGCTGTATAGTGATTACTATCAAGCCATTTTGTCTGCATTTATTTAATCTGATTAGCAATATCGCAACAGTGACAAAAGCTTATGAGGTGAACATTTCTTGGTCATCTGATAGTTGTTTCCTTTAATATCTTTAATATTAGTCAGAGTTAGTTATATGTGAAGTTCTGGTAGTGCGTTGTTAGTTCATTAGATATGGGTTGATAAACAAAAGGTATTGGGTGGGAGAAAGTTGTGTAAACCTCAAAAGGAATAAAAAGAAATTAATATTATTTGCCCAATCATTCAGTTCTCATCAGTTATCCCCTTATAGCAAACAGCAAGTAAAAACAGTAAGAAAAGGTATGTTTCCCAGTGATGTATATTCTTATGTTATTGAAATATTGAATTGTATTTTGTTTCAGATAACATAGTTGTCATGAGGTAGGAAAAAACATGAAGTACAATCATTATCAAAATAAGTATGATGCAGTAAATAATAGTTCAATATTATTTTCTTACAAATGGTCAAATATTGTTACAATTTGTGTGTAATTTATTAGTAAAATTAAGAGTATATTAAAGACCTAGCTCTATGGATTATGGATAGGTTCCATTTAACATCATCAGTTATTTGTGTTGCCTCTTGAAGCATTTTTGATCTCGCTGAAAGTTTACGTCCTTTCGAGTGGCGTCTCATATTCTCAGAGGCTTTGTAATACGAGTTTGTCTGTGGAATATGCACCTTGTCTGTCTGGTGGGAACATACACTTCCTAGAATAAACAAGTTGTGTTTGTTACTGTCCTGCTCACTGATGAAGTTAACTTCAACTAATTTGTAATATCAAACGATTTTTTGCCTTTTGATTCTGTATACTACCATTTAACTTTTGACCTTACCGATGTTGTGTGTCTGGAGTAGAGCACTATATTTACTTCTATAATATTGGCACGAGGTAGTGTTATCCATATTGTGTTTCTTTCACAGTGCCCAATTCTAATGTTTTGCAATATGAACCTGCCCAGAGAGCCATTTATTTGAGTTGGCAGTGCTTTTAATATGTATTTCAACTGTTTTTACAATGTTTTCATTATGCTAGGGGTGCATGGCAACATAATTTCTTCAGCATACCATGGTTAATTGCTACTTTTGAATAAACCTGTATGGCTATCCTAATGGTTACAGAGTGTACCACAGAGGTAGAGGAGTAATTGGTGGAGAGGTTTTTATGCTGGTCATCAAAAACTACTACAGTTCACTGGTGTTCATACATCATGACCATGAGTTACTTGGGGTAGAATACTGGGGTAGTAAAAAAGGAAAAAATCGAGCTATTGGCTGATTACTGCAGTGGAAGAATTAGTGATGAAGATGAGGCTCTTCGGGAAGAAATTAAATTCGTATTCAGAGCTCAGAAGTGAAATTACAGTGGTCATTATTGGTGGGGATTTAAATTTACCAGGTGTAAATTGGGAAGGCAATAAGATTAACAACACAAGGGAACAGATATTTTCAAATACCTTAATAAGGGAAGGAGGGTTTACACAAATGGTAGGGCAGAATAGAAGGGGGCTAAACATGTTGGATATCTTCCTAGTAAAACCCAGTGATAACCTTGTGGGGTGTCAAGTAATTGAAGGAACAGGTGATCAAGAAGCAGTTTTGGTGGATATTAGAGGATTTGGGAAACTAGTGGCCAAAATTGGAAGGGGAAGTAGGTACAATTATAGAAAGGCACAGATTTAAAATTTGAAGAGATATTTCAGGGAAAGTTACAGCAAATAGAAGGATGGCACAAGTACAGTAGAGTCAATGTGGGAAGTTTAAGGAGATAATAAAAAAGGGTGAGAAATATTTATTCCAAACCCGAAATTTAACAGAAGTACAGAACCTATATATTATAATAGGGAGGTGAAGGTGGTTAAAGGGGTTGGTGAGAAGAGAATATAAGAGAGTTAAGAGATAGTAGGCAATATTTGAAACAACTAAACAAGGTATTAATAATATCAAAGATAGTTTTATGAAGAGTATTGGGAGCCACTGACACATGCATCTAGATGTTTCTATGCCTGTGTTAAAAAACTGAGGGGAAGTAAGGGTGTATGGAAGGATGGAAGAAGAAGTTACTGAGCAATTAAAATGAGGGAGAGATTTTAAGTAACTGTTTAGTGACGCCTTTATGAAAAATGATTTAGAAATGGAGGATGTAAATCAGATAGTGATCTTAACTATGCTTATAGAAATGAGCTATCTAAAAAATTTGTAATTCATTCGTAGAATATCATGAAGGAACTAAGAAAGCTGAATACACGTAAAGGGGCTGGTGTAGATAGGGTTATATGGATGTCTTAAAGGTAGTGTGATGTGACATTGTACGTTATCATGAAATACTGTTTAAATTTAGTCTGGATACTTGCTGCTTACCAGAGATCTGTAAATATCTTGACATAACATCTGATAACAAGCTTTACTGGGCAGGAAACATTGGACAGGAAGTAGGAAAAGGTTTCAAAACCTTGCACTTCGTGGAGAGGGCAATGAGGTGATGTACCAGAGAAGGAAAGGAAATGAGTTACAAAGCTTTGATCAGACCATTGCTTGAATATGGTGAGTGTGGTATCGGACCCACATTTTTTGTATCAATTACAGGAGTTGGATGGGTTGCAATGAATGGCTGCTGGATTTGTCTCTGGAATTAACATAGAACACAATCAGTGTCCATTATGTTAATAGAGCTGGAATGAGGTTCCTTGAAACACGGGAGGATGGTGAAGAGGGTCATGGGAGTGCACCAGGCATATATTGGTGATGAGGCATGTAAAGATATTAGTGTAAGAGTTATAAGTAATGGTAAAGTAAAGAAATTTGAGCAGACTTAGTTTCTACCATCATCAAAATAATCCTGTCACTATACTGGTTATATAATTCTCCCTTTTTCCTACCGTCTTGTTACACCAGTAACTCTACTCGCAAGCTTTTTTGTTATTTTATTCTGTGTTCCCAATATCCAGAAATATCTTGCATTCTTCTACTTAATCTTACTAATCACAACTACATCTAACTTAAGCGATTCAGTCTCCTTTTTTAAATTTCTAATTTACCTTCCCTATTCAGACTTCTAACATTTTACCCTCCAACTTGAAAAATGATTTGTATTCAGTCTGTTGACTCCTCAATGAGTTGGCCCCATCCAGAGATCTGATTGGGGGATTATTTATCTCTGCAATATTTTAGCCTGGAAGAAGCCATCATTCAGTATGGAATTTGTGAGCATTAAATGGCTTCAGTGTACCCTCTGTGTACATTAATGCAGTTGCTTTCTATTGCCTTCTGTATCCCTGTGCTGTTGACATTGGTGCCGGGAGGGGGTGCAAGGGAGTGAACTTGTACCCCCCCCCTTGCCAAGAAAGAAAATACACAGAAATAGATTAAGATACAAAAATTTTATTATTAAATTCACTGTTTGAATTATAACTAAAAGTGCCTAGATTGTTGTATAAATTTGTTCAACACCTTGGCAATAAACTCAGTATCCTTAGTTAATAAGAGTTATATATAATCTATAAAAATGATAGAAATGCGCCTCCCTTAAAGTAATCCTCCCAGCGCGCTTGGCTGTTGATCATTTCTGATTTATCTGCCCTTAGTGCTGACATTTTGGCTAGAAGAGGCAAATGTAGTCTCTTCCAAATGCTATCACCACTTTTCACTGATATAAATGTTCAAAATTAAAATCTATAGACAGACAGAAATAAGCATGATGACTTGATCTAAACTTATTTAAATTTCTGACATCACAAAAAAAGTTGTAGAATTGAAGTTCATTTAATAATTTATATATTTGTAAATGTCTGATTAATATTGATGAAGTTATTGGTATTAACAGCTCATTGAAAGTAATTGCTTCTGTATTTGGCGCAGTAACATTTCAATTATTATATTGCTGCTTTGTTTTTACACATGCAATATTTTCATCTTCATTTTAATGTTTGATTATTCTGGTTTTATTGTTATGATGCGATAATAGCTGACTAATATTATATGTTACCCTTTATTACAGAATGATACCTCAAAAGGTGCTGTTCAAGAAGATGTTTTGTTGCCATTTATCCCAGATAGGTATTACCATTAACTTTATTCTTAGTCAGTAATATCTATTATGGAATTATTTTAATCGATAAATTACGAAACATTGAAATGATGATAAAACCACTTAACCTTTCATTGTACAATAATGTTGGATACCTTCATGGTTCATTAATTTGTTTAGTGCATGGCCATGTTTTTAATAATGGCTGGTGGTGTTATGTAGTCTCAGCTAAGGAATAAATGGTCACACTACAGCTGGGGCTAATGTAAAACAGTTGAGCAACAACCGAGAAAGATTGCAGTGTTGGTGTCTATGTGTCTACCGTTTTCTGCCTTTTCTCTGAATGAGATTTGAGGATCCTGTATCACCAAGGTTCTTAGTTCCTGGGAGTTGAGGTCCTGCCAGAATGTGCTTATCTACTCTGTTCAGATTTGTTCCCTTTGTGTCCTTAATATTAATTTCACTCATTTGTTTTCTGCTGACCAGTACTTCATACTTCTTTGTGTTGATCTTAAGACCCCTTTGTTCTAATTTTTCCTGCCATGGCCAGATTCTCTGTTGTAGGTCTTCCTCAGTGTCTGTTATCATTACAAAGTCATTGGCAAAACAGGAATTCCTTTCTGCAATCATCACTGATTTGCTCACTAATGACATCTTTTACTCGCACAAGGGAAATGGACTTAGTGCTGAACCCTGCTGAGAGCCTACTTTGATGTTAAATGCTCTAGTGTTTCCATGGTGTGTGTACACTTATGGTAAAGAGCCATTATACATTTCCTTCATCATACTGTTCACTTTTTCTGTAACCCTCTTTCCTTCTCAGGCACCAGAACACTAAATTACACAGTATTCTATCATAGGCCTCTCAAAATTTATGAATATACAATACAGACTTTTATTTCCTCTCTTGGTAATTGTCATATGATAAACAATTAGTTGTACTCTTTCTTTTAAAAACCGATACTGAAATTCAGTTATGTTCATGATTTTATCAATGCCTGTTGTCCATAATTCTTTTAAATATTATCAACAGATGTACAGGAAGTTTTCATTCCTCTGAAGTCGCCAAACTCAAGTATATTACCTTTATTCATATATATGGGCATCAGTATGCTGGATCTGCCATTTGTGAGGCATCTTTGATGTAGCCACATTATCTGCGGGGTACCCACTCAACACCATAATCTCACAGTGCTTTCAGCTGACGGTATCAGTGCTTTCCCTGCTTTAATTTCTCTGAAAGCCTTTTCTGTTTCTTCTTTTTCTGTTGTTTTCTGCATTCAAATCTGAAATATTTATCCCTCTATCTATCTTTATCCTGTCTATTTTGTGAAATAATTTTACCATTCTTCTCCTTCACTATGTTTACCTGTCCCAATTCTTGTCCTTCCTGATGTTTTGTTTTTGTGATCTTATTTATAGCTTTTTCTCACTCTGATGTCCCAAATTGTTTGTACCTTTCTTTGGTTGTTTCTTCCTGTACAATGTAGCAATTGTTCTCTTTTCTATCTTGTTAGCTTCCTTGTATCTTAATGTTTCTTCTTCTTTTTGAGACAACTCGATTGGAACACAACTTACTATTAAGAGGCATGTTACTAATAATATGTTACAATAGAGACTGACTTATGTTTGATTGGTGATACTTTCATAAAATTAAACTTATGAACTCATAACATATTTTTTGAATCTTATTTTTTTTTTTTTTTTGGTATTTTATAATTAAATTGCTTACTGATACAACTTCTGTATTAAGTTGTGATATATGTAACATTTGTAACTTAATAGAAAAGTAGCATTTAACTATTTATCTTTTACATTGAACTATCATTGGCCTCTATGTGACTTTTTTCATAAGTATCTGTAGTAAAGGAACTGATTTTTCTTTTTCTAGGGTAACCATCAAATTTCAACAAAGCCTAGCTCAATTTCAGTGACCAAGAAGATTCTGGTGTGATAGAAAACACATCAGTTATACTACAATTTGCTTGTGCTAAATGTCTAAGTATTTATGTTTCACGGGATTTGCTTATAAGGCATATTTTCTCTCATGATCCGACACGTCAATACTCCACAGTACATCTGCCAAAGATGTGGTCAGGTTTCTGTAGATCTCTCAACATTATATACCCATACGGCTTCCCATAACAGAAAAATTAGTTTGAAGCAGCAACCATTATTTCAGCTTGTGTGTACTTTTTGTGCACAGATATTTTTGTCTTGGAATTCGCTAACAAAACACGTGTTTGAACATGTCTCGGCTGTCTCCTGCCCCTTATATGTCTGCATGTATTGCCCAGAAGTCTTTAAAGATTTGACCAGGGCTCCAACTCCATCAGGACTCCAGCAGATCTTCACAACTTTCTTGTACATTTTTTAACAAAAGGTAAGAATGAGAGTCTCTATTTTAATTTCGGATGTCAGTAATGCTTTTGTGATTCATGTTGTAGATTAGATCACCTTTTGTTGCTGTTGGAATAAAAAAATTATGTTGAGATGCAGTAAAACAGTAGGAGGTATATATATAATTGTTTCAGTATTTCTCTCTAACAAGAAATTTGTCATTTTCCTTTTGTTAATGTAGGCATATGGAAACTAATAGTTCAAAATAATAGAATGTCTAGTGTCAGTTTAAACTTCTTAGTCAACAATGATTTATCAGTCTTGATTGATGGTGAATTTCCAGTTCTAGTTTTTGATAAATGAGGTTTCTACATCTCATATAGTATTGTTTTAGCTAAAATATTATTATTGTTAGGAAGAATGGTGTAAATTGTCCGCTATAAATGAATCATCCGAGGTAAGGAGTGTCTCCTGGTAGGTACACATCAAACACAATCTCATATATTTTAAAGGCATTTCATGATACTAATATTTGGTTAAGGATTTAAATTAGGATAGGGAAATGATGGATGTGGGTTGCGAACACATAGAAAAGACAAAAATACAACTGATAAAGAAATTTTTGGGATAAACCCTTTATCACAAGGAGATCATTATTGGAGGTGGGTGATGTTGGAGACTGTCTCCCAGAAAGACTGTTAGTCAGGAAAATTCAAACTGGGAAAGTAGAGGGGCAGTGATTCAGAGCCAATATCTGAGTATAGGTAAATATCCAAAGTAATATCTGGTCAGTGGAAGGAGCAAAATATAAGTAAATGTAAATATGAAAAATTAAAATATATGTATAAATTAAAAAAGTATAAAAATAATTTAGTTTTTAAAACCAAAAACTCTATGAACTAAACATTACCTTAGGTTAGTGGTATTCCTATGTAGGTAGTGGGGATGGAGGTAAAGAGAGGATAAAAAATAATAAACATAAGTAAAAATAATATAATATTGAACAGGTATTATGTTGAGACTAGGTGGTTGCCTTGTGCCTAGTTTGTTTTGGTAGGCAAGTTCCCTCCTTCTGAGTTCAGAGGAGCTGCTGATATTAGGGAGGACTCAGGGCCGCCGATAGCTGTTTGTACACCCTTGTACAATACCGATTATGTTGCCCCCTGCCTAACTACAGCCAGTGGTGGATCTAGGAAATTGCCAGATTGGGTAAAAAAAAACTTTGAGATTGCCGCCCCTTTGAACATTATTTGCTGCCTGCATTGTTGGTTTTGGTGTGAACACCATCTGTCGGTGGCTATTTATTCTTATGGAAAGTAGATTTGTGATCAGACCTAGGCAGTAGTTGCATTTTAACTGGTAAATTAGATAAGTTTTGTAGGTAGCGTGTCCTATGATAGGGAAGCTTATACAGGATTGGTGAAATTAAATTGGTGGAGGCATGGTGTATGTCGCACATCTTGCAGCGGGGTCTGTTGCATGGGAAAGAGCCTTGGTGCAATATTTGGTTAAGTTAAATGTTAATGAAGCAGAGATATACTGCTACCTAAGCTGTAAGATTTTATGATCATATTATACTATATAAAAAATCCTATTACTTATGTTTTTGTTTAGTAACACAGTTGTTTTAGGCTCCAGGTTTCATTTAGTACTTACATTACTGGAAAATCTTTCTCTGATTTAAATGCCTGAGCATTTACTGATACAATTCAGCCAATCACTAAACACCATGAAAATAAACTGGAGAACTGAATTACTAAATGATTAAAATTCCCTGGTGGCACTGACAACCCAATTGTAAATCGATTGAGTACTGTGTTGAAGTTGAAAAAGAAAATTACACAATGTGTAAGAAACCATTATACTGGATACATTAAAGTACATTGGCTACTGAATGTTAAAATTACCAAATAGTATGTCTGATTTGCATAATTTTTATTGGGTTTACAGTACACTGTTATTGGTGTAAAAAATAGTGGTGGCATTTTATAATAATTAAATATTGGCTGTTTAAGTAGGATAATGGTAATTGTTAAAAGAGAGTGATACATCAGTAATTATTTCTGCCTGCCATCACTTAATGATTATATTTAATTACTTTGTCCTCCAATACACAGGTTGCTGTCATTGGTAGCCAGAGGTTAACAACTAATCCTGTGATTGTATTAAATAGCCCTACGAAATGACATTGACAAATATGGTTTTCCTCCGTATTTATTTCTCCGTGAGGTTCATAAAATCATCATACGTCGACAAAGTACTTTACTGGTTTAAAGATGCTAAAGCATGGCTACATTTTCACAGTTACTGAACTAACTGCTTGACGAACCACAAACAAAACTTCTGTCAACAACTGACTTCTGCCTCTGCTCGCTGTCTCTGGGTGCTTACATAGACTCCATTGAAACATGGAAAATATTACAAAGAGTGCCAACAGATGTTTCTCAAGTGTTAACAATTTTTTAACAGTCAAATCCATACGAAAACAATTAAAAGTTTTATAAATTCACTCACTCTTTAGAATGAAAGTTAATACTGTTTACATGTATTTAAACACAAAATTATCAACATAAACCAGTCCAAACTGTCATCCAAACAGTGTGCCTCAAATCAACACTTACAATTAAAAACTTTTAATTAATATTTCATACATAATACTGTTCTTGGTCTTATTATATATCATTTGCACATTTACTTGCCATAAAACAGTGTTCAATTATACAAAAAATCTATACAAATTCACAATTAATCACTAAAACTATACAAATCCATAATTAATCAACTCCTGTTTTGCTATATGAGGTATTTTCAGAAAGACGGACTATTTTGAAGAGGAAAGTATAAAACTTTTATATTCATTAAATAAATTCTGAAAAATTTAAAAATCCTGTTACTTTCTGAACACTCCTCATACAGAATACTTAAAATAAAGTTTCATAATATGGCTGGTTGTGAGGGCCTCATCAGGATTCATCTGATTTTACAGGATTAAAATCCTTCATGAAGATAGAATGGTTGTCTGGATAGAGAAGGTGAGTGCATACATATATTATTGGTCATCATCATCATCCTCAACAGTTTCCAGCCTCTGGCAGTGTCTGCTTTATGCACAAGCCTCTCCATTTGCTTATTTCTTCCCACCATCTCTCTGTCACCAGTTTGTTCCTGTCCTCTCCTCTCTTCCATACACCCTCCTCCACTCCTTTCAGCCATCCATATCTTGGTCTTCCTATGGTTCATTTACCATGAATCTTAATTTCATGGATTTTTCTTGGGATTCTCCAAACCTCCATTCTCTTTACATGTTCATACCATCTCAGTCTCATCCTCTCTACCCTTTCCTGTAGGGGTTCCTCTTTCATGGTGCGTCTAATCACTTCATTCCTCATTCTGTCCATTTTAGTGACTCCCATTCTACCCCTTAAAAACTTCATTTCGCTTGCTTGTACTCTGCTGATGTCCCACTTTTTCATTGTCCATGTTGCAGCAGCATAAGTCAAGATAGGCACATAGTACGTATGATAGATTACTCTCTTGCTTCTCTGTGGCACCTCTTTATTCCATATCAGGCTTCTAATGCTCTTTAGGAACGCCTCTGCTTGTCTTCCTCTTTCACTTATCTCGCCCTCATTTCATCCACATTACTGTAATACACTTCCCAAGTACTTGAACCTGTTTATCTTCTTTAGTTGTTCCCCTGCCATCACAATTCCCTGGGTTAACCTGTTCTTCTTTCTGGTTGTTACCATGTACTCACATTTCAGGCCATATTCCTCCACACTGTCTGTCCATACAACTAACTGCCACTGCACTTCCTCTTCTTTACCTCCCCAGATCATCTGCAAAAGCCATCACCTTCATGTTTTCCTCTCCCATCCTCGCTGCCACCTTCTGCATTATTTCATCCATGATTATAATGAAGAGTAGTGGTGATAGGGCACTTCCTTGTTTTTGACCATTCCTTTGTTCCAGCCAATCTGATCTTCCTTCCCCTATTTTCACATAGCTCACACTTCCATGGTACAGTTCCGTCACTCTCCTGATGGTTTCTTTGGGAACTCCTCTCTTCTCCAAGGCCTTCCATACCTTACTCCTGTGTACACAATCATATCCTTTCTCAATATCGAGAAACACCAACAGTAGATCCTTTCCATACTCATAATGTTTTTCCTGTAGCTGTCTCATAGCAAATATCAGCTCTATCATCGATCTCCCTGATCTGTAGCTATACTGCTCTTCCCTTATCCCTTTTTCCACCCAGTCACGTATCCTTTATTCAATGATATTCTCATACACTTTGGCAAATGGCACATCAGTGTAATACCTCTATAGTTTTTAAACTCCTTCCTGTTCCCTTTTCTGAATATAGGTATAATTATTCCTTTTTTCCAGTCTTCAGGAGTTATGCCCTTATTCCATATCTTTCTCATCACACGGTATAGCCACTGCTTTCCTACTACTCCTGCTGCCCTTATCATTTTCATGCTCACTTCATCGATGCCTGGTGTCTTTCCACCCTTCATCTTACCCAGAGCTGTTTCCACTTCTTCCCAAGTTAGATCCTTCTGTTTCTCTCCTACACGGCTGTTATTTTCCTAATTCTCCTGAACAACTGTATCATCCTGTGACCAATCTGGGTTCAGTAATGCTTCAAAATACTCCTTCCACGTCCTTTTTAGTTTTTCTGAGCTGTTTACTTTGTTTCCATCTTCATCCAGCATGTTGACATTTTCTATCTGCTTCTTCCTCTTCCTTTTTACCATTCTATATAATATTTTCCTATTTCCTTTGCTATCTTCTTCCATCATGTTGGTCCATTTCTCCAGCCACTTCCTCTTTTCCTCTGTTACTATTTTTTTTAGCCTCCTCCTTTTTCTTCACATAGTCACCCCTTGTCTCCTGTGTCCTCTGATTGAACCATCCCCTAAAGTCCCTGTTCTTGAGTTCCACTGCTTGTTTCACTCTATCATTCCACCATGCTGTTTCTTTCCACCTTTTGGTGTTACTAGTCATTCCATAGACTGTTTCTGCTGCTTGGACAAACGTTGTTTTAAAATATTCCAACTCCTCTTCCACTGTCCCCATTTCCACTATTGGTATCTTATTCCTTATTATTCTCTGGTATTCCTCTTCATTGCTGTTCTCTTTCAACTTCCATATTCTTAATCTCCTATCCTGTCTCTCTGATTTTCTCCTCTGTGTCGCAATCCTCTGCTCCATTACTAATAGCCGGTGATCACTCTCTGATGGTATTACCTTCACATCTAACACACTCTGCATTAATTCACCATTAAGTATAAAGTATTCCACAACTGACTTCCTCTGCCAATCGCTACTGTACCATGTTATCTTATGGCTCTTTTGCTTATTCTACCAGGAATTTAATATTTCCGATCCATTTCTTTTGCAGAGATCCAGAAGCCTTTCTCCTTCTTCATTTCTGCCACCCCATCCATCTGTCCCTATTACTTCCTCATACCCCTGTACTTCTGTGCCTACATGGGCATTTAGGTATCCCATGTTTATAAAACGAGGAATGTTTTTCAAGTAAGTACCATTTTGAAATTAAAAAAAGACGTGCAAATATATCTCAATAATTTTATTTTTTCATGAAAGCCTGTACCTTACTATACTTTTCTACCTAATTCCCTTATATAATGAGGCACTTGTCATAATGTAGTAGCAGTTTTTGAAAACCCTCCTCAAAGAGGTCTGCCGCCTGACTTTTTAACCACTGCATCACAACTGTTTTAACTTCGTTATCGTCTTCAAGACGCTGACCGCCCAGGTGTTTCTTCAAGTGCAGGAACAGATGGTAGTAAATGGGCGCCAGATCAGGGCTGTACGGAGGATGAACTAGAGTTTCCCATCGAAAAGATGTGATGAGATCTTTGGTCTGATTAGCCACATGTGGACGGGCATTGTCATGCAGCAAAACGATGCCCTTGCTCAACTTGCCACGTCCTTTGTTCTGGATTGAACGGCACAGATTGTTCAATGTCTCACAATAAGATGCTGCATTGATTGTCTCATTACAAGGCAGAAATTCCACAAGCAATACTCCTTTTCTGTCACAAAAAAACTGTGCACATGATTTTCCGGGCAGTCATCGTTTGCTCGAACTTCACTTTTTTGGGTGACTCTGAATGCTGCCATTCCATCGACTGTTGCTTTGATTCAGGTGTGACGTAGGCCTCCCATGTCTCATCGCCCATAACAATTTGGCTTAAGAAATCATCACCATCATTGTGGTACTGCTAAAGGAAAGTCAATGCACTGCCTAAATGTTTGGTTTTGTGCACATCCGTTAACATTTTTGGTACCCAACATGAGCACAATTTTCGGTAATTCAAGTGCTCTGTCACAATGCCATACAAAACACTACGAGAAATATTAGGAAAGTCATCACACAAGGAGGAAATTGTAAAGCGTCTGTTTTCTCTCACCTTACTGTCCACTTTCTGCACCAAACTTTCATTAACGACCGAAGGACGCCCACTCCCGTTGTTCATCATGCACATTTTTGCAGCCATCTTTAAATGCTCTCACCCAATTTCTCACCATTCTATCACTCATAACGTTTTGTCCGTAAACTTCACAGATCTCACGATGAATATCGATTGGTTGTAGGCCTTTAGCACATAGAAATCATATAACAGCCCGTACTTCACAGTCGGCGGGACTCACGATTATCGGAGGCATCTTAAAAACTCAGTGAACAACGTAAACAAGGAAGAATTAGACTGTAATGACGTCAGTGCGTAGGTAAGAGATGCAGGTACCCAGTGCGCATGCACGGAATGCCGACCGTAGCACTGCAGCCACGGTGTGACAAAACGGTACTTACTTAAAAAATACAGCTCGTATTTTGCCCATTTAACTGTCTTTGCAACTCCTGCTCAAATTCCTCCTCCTCTTGAATTGGACAGCCTAATTGTGGTGCGTAAACTTGTAGTACGTCTAGTTTTCTCCCTTTGGCTGCTATCTTAACCTTCATCATTCTGTCACTAATCTCTTACACTTCCTCTTTCAGCCCCTCTCTCACAACTGCCCCTACTCCATTTCTTCTGCCTTCCTCATTTCCATTCCAATAGTGTTGGAAACCATTTCTCAGTTCTCTTCTTCCCTTTCCTTTCCACTTTGTCTCACTCAACCCCAAAATATCCAACTTACTTCTCTCCATCATGTCTACAATTTCCTCCACTTTCTCAAATTAGAAATCAGTGCATAGGTCTTCAGGGGACAAAAATCTTAACTGAAATCTCTCCATTGATCTGAATCTTCCATTGATGCCACAGTACCACCTTCGTCGTCAAGATATTGAAAAAACTCTCCAATTTCAGCTCTTTAAAAAATCTTATCCCACACGAATACAAACATAGTCCCAAACCATTTTGTAGCCTACCAGTTTCTGATGACCATACTATAGCCAGAACTATGATCTCCACATTGTTTTTGGTAACCAAACTACAATATAACCATTCTTTGAATTTTCTATTAAAAACTTATAGTTGGTGAGTCATACTCTTGTCATCATTAGGAATAATTTCTACTCCTTTGAACAACCTCATGAAAGTTATCAGCGTATAATACTTCCTCACCAGAATTTACACTTGACTGAATGCTATCTAAATCTATATTTACATTTGAACCAAACTAATCATCTCATGGATTGTGCATAAAAATAGTATTGACTTTAGAACAGTTGGATTCTGAACCCACATTATTTTCCACGACTACAGAGTCCGACACAGTGGTGGTCTTCAGTTTGGCTGTACTCCACGCTATATTTCCTTTTCAGGCTGTTGGTTTTGTTCTCTAACCCCACCATTATTCTATCTCCTTCCATGCCCATCGTGGGCTCTTCCCTGAGAGCTACCAGCTTTTTACCTATTGATTTCTCCCTGGAGGACTTCTGCTCTCCCTCCTATGATCATGGTTGTAATATTGATTGGTATAAGATTCTTGGCTATTGAAGCATCCTAATAATTCTGAAACTCTTGCCACATTCATCACATCTATATTAACTATTAGATTTCTGGTTTGGGTAGGTTGCCTAGTTCCTATCAAATCCATGAATTCCTGTTCCCCATTTGGATAGTCTAAATACTTGCACCGGATAAAACATTTATCAAAAAAATCATGCCATCATTACCTTGTCTACAGGTTCTACATTATCAATTCTCTTTTCTCCTGAATTTGCCTGTGTTTACCAGAAACATTTAAGAAAATTTGGTTTGAACACCTTTTAGTCAATTACTTCCCTAACATGCCTGTCTCCTCATGACCTGGCATTATACTTTTGGTATCTATATACAAATGCAATTTTTTACTGCCCTGTAACACATTGAAGTATTCAGATCTCTAAAAAAATATCAATAAATTCTACTGGAAGCAACTTCCCAGTATCATCAAAAATTCAAATTCCTCCTTTAAATAATCACTGGCCACTTCATTGCCAGTTAAGGAGACAACACTTTCACTTACTTGAATTTGGAGCCCAGTCACTATTTTCTACAACTGATTTACACCTCATCCCTCATCTTATTACAACTTCTTTTAATTAGTTGACCTCATTATATTTATAGTACACCATATTAGTTAAATCAGCACATTCATCTTTATTCTCTTCGCAGAATTAAGTTGCCATGTGAATATTACTCATACATTCCTCTTTTTTTTACTGATCTACTATCTTTAATCCTTGTTGGTATTTTTTTATTACATTGCTCAGCCTCTTTACCTGATGAAGGTTCTAAGTTGGCAAAACCAAAATGCAACAGCAAATATTCAATTACTTACTATTCACTGTTCGCCACTCACTCGATCCTGACGCACATACTCGTAAACACTTTATCTATTTTCACAACTTTGTGCATGCAAATACACTGCACCTCCTTCTCTAATTCGTTGACACCATCTTGAACTCCGATGAACACTGGTATCATGGACTAGAAAATTTCACCAGTTGCAGTCAGGGCACTATAGTTATTATATTTCTTATCATCACTCTCAAGTAGTCATCATCTGAACAATCACTGATTGAATCCCTCCTTAACTTGATCAGCACTGGTAGTTTGTAGCTGCCTCCAGTTTACAACTCTGAAAATTTTTGTGTTGTGCTATTGGTGTTAGGACAAGTGTTAACTTACAGGTGTTGTAGAATCCCACATCCTGTCAGTTGCCATGATACTGAATCTTAGCACTTAAGTAATTCTTCTTGGCATCAATTAATGGCAATTATCTTTAATTACTTCATCCGCCAATAAACTGGTTGCTGTTGTTGGTCACCACAGGTTAATGAGTACTGCTTTGGTTGGGTTAAATAGTCCAATGAAATGACAACACTGCCAAATCACTTTTTAATTCATATTTATTTCTCCATGAGCTCCTTCATAATATCACACGTGGAGTAAGTATTATACGTATCCAAAAATACTAAAGCACAAATATATTTTGTCAGTGACTGAAAACTACTAACAACTTCTGACAGTGACTGAAACTGACTCTGCCTGCTGACACCACTTATTTAAATAGACTCTATAGAAACATGGAAAACATTACAAAGAGTGCCAACAGATGTTTCAATCAACTCTTTACAAAAATTATTACAATTTCGCTCAGTGATTCGAAGACACCATAAACTGAAATTTAATACAATTAATGTGCATTTCCACACATAATTATAAACATAAACCAATCCATACTGTTCTGAATTGTCCTTCAAACATACTGGGTGACATCAACACAATTACAAAATTTTAATGAATATTTCGTACAAATACATTCTATATCTTCATAAAACAATGTTCATTTACATATTGAATAAATGCAAATTCACAATTAATCACACAAGATTTTTAGAAATCCAGAGTTAAGCAACTCCCATCTAGCTATACATAATTCTTGAAATTTCATAACTGAGCAGTATAGTGGGGGGCTGTTACAGGTGGGTTAAAGAATTTGATGGTAGGTAATTTAAAAATTGTTATTACATACCTACACAATAATGTACAACAAATGTTAATTTAAAATAAAAATTTAAAAAATTCTGTATAATTTATTGAAGGTTACCAAAATCAATTAAAGTACTTTTTTTTAGAAAACTTCTTTTAAATTAAATTAAATTTAATTGCAATAAAGCACATGGTCTGGTGGCAACTTTCCTAAACACCCATCTTCCCCCTTTTTGCATCCACCTAAATTTACCTTTTAGAAATTTTAACTTTTTTGGAAAATTATTCATCATTTCTCTTCGTAACTTATTCCATTTTCTGTCACCCTTATGCAAAAAAGATAATCTTCCTACACCCTTGTGCCTGAAATCGAGTGCCAGCTTGTGGTCATGGTCATCTTTTCCCTTCGATGCATTACTTTTAATTCTTACACCAATATCGTTTCAGGCCTCATCACCAATATACGCGGGGAACAACTCTTTAGTTGCAAGTACCATGAATTTCCTTTAGTAGTTTTCAAGATTGGCAGGAATTTCCTTTACTAAATTTCAAACCACAAACTTTAATTTACTAAATCCTAGAAAATTTTGAATCATACTTGCAATTAAATTATAATTGTATCATGCTATATTCACTACCATTTTTTTTCAGGTGTTATCATGGTATTCGTGTTCACCATCAGCAGCAGCCTTACACTTCTGAAATTTGTGGAAACTCTTTTACAAAGTTAAATACCCTTATAATGCATAAAATAATTAATATCAATGAGAAGTCTTGTATTTGTGAAGTTTGTGGAAAGTCCTTTGCGCAGTCTAGTAGACTTATAGAACATAAAAGAGTTCATACAGGTGAGTTTTCTTATCCTTGTGAATTTTGTGGAAAATCCTTTGTGACGTCTAGTAACCTTATTTCACATAAAACAGTTCATATAGGTGAGCGTCCTTATCCTTGTGAAGTTTGTGGAAATTTTTTTGCGAGGTCTAGTGACCTTATAAACCATAAAAGAGTTCATACAGGTGAGTGTCCTTATTCTTGTGCAATTTGTGGAAGGTCCTTTACGAGGTCGAGTCGCCTAATAGAACATAAAAGAGTTCATACAGGTGAGCGTCCTTATTCTTGTGGAGTTTGTGGAAAATCGTTTGCACTTTCTAGTCACCTTAAAACACACAAAATAGTTCATACTGGTGAGCGTCCTTATCCTTGTGAAGTTTGTGGAAAGGCCTTTACGAGGTCGAGTATCTTAATACATCATAAAAGAGTTCATACCGGTGAGCGTCCTTATCCTTGTGAAGTTAGTGGAAAGTCCTTTACAAGGTCGAGTATCCTAATACAACATAAACGAGTTCATACTGGTGAAAGTCCTTATTCTTGTGGAGATTGTGGAAAATCCTTCTCAGTTTCTAGTAACCTTGTAATACATAAAAAATTTCATGCAACCGAGTGTCATCCTTAGGTGGCTTATTGGAAATTGGTTATGAGAGCTAGTATTGCTATTGCTTCTGAGCTGCTTTATGGTTGTAAACTTTGGTGAAAGTTTTTTAAAGGGTCTCGTGACCTTAGAGTGCATACAAGAATTCATGCAGATGAGCGTCCTTATTCTAGCTAGGTTTGTGGAAAATCATTTCAGTGTCAATTTGGCTTGTAGGACTTAAAACAGTTCATACAGGTGAACGTCCTCTTCCTTTTAAAGATTATGAAAAATTATTTGTGATCTCTCGTAATGTTAGAGTGCGTTCATTAATGATGTGGGGTGTTTTTCCAGAATTTCGGACCCCCTCCCCCAGCTGGTGAGACTTCGTGAGATTTCGTCTGACCCCCCTATAAAATGACGTGGGATTTTGAGGGAGAAACACCCCCCTCCATTCCGATCAACCTCGCAAGTTTTTTGACACCTTTTTTTTAGGTCTCATGCTCCGAAGGGTGGTTATACCCCCCTAAAATCAACTTTCGCGGCATATGTAGTCCTTTTCTTTCTCCATAATTCTACAATAGAATTTCAAAACCTCACGTGAAACTTCCGTTGACCTCCTCCCGCTTGGTGAGGTTTCGCGTGATTTCGCCGGGCTTGCCCCCCCCCCCCCATTTCACCTCACGTTATTTATCGATACTCCCTTATGAAATATAAAAATGTTCACACTGATGAGCGGAATTATGATTTTAAACTTGGTGAAAAATGTTTTTTGATGGAGTCTGTTACTTTTTGCAAGACAAAAGAATTCACATCATTTAGCAATATTATGCCTGAGAAATTTTTAGAATACATATCAGTGAGTGATCTTAACCTTGTAAAAATTGCAAGAAATTGTTTACACAGGCTCAAGAACCTAAAATATATATTATAGTTAATATAGATTGGATTTCTTATGCTTGTGATGTTTGTGGAAACTCTTTTAAAAGGACTAGTAACATTAGAACGTTTTAATGATATCCGTACGAGTGACCTACTTTATGGAGTTTATGGTAAATCATTGAATCATTATTTCAGCTGTACGCTGGTTAAAAGTGTATATACAGGCAAGCGGCCTTATATTGGTTTATTTTTTAGGATGTTATTTAGCCAGTCCCATGTTCTCAATGAGTAGCCTTTATGTTTGTAAAATTTGTTGGGAATTTTTGTTATAATTAGTTACCTAGTGCGACATTAAAGAATTGTTATTTTTACCTGTTTTTAGAAAATCATTTAAGCTCTATGGAATTGATGTAATATGCAAAATAAACCAAGTAAATGATTAAACTTACTTTTGTGATGGTCATGGAAAAGTATCTCATTAGTTAATTATCTATAAAACTCACAAAAAGTTTATATAGGTGAGTAGCCTAATTATTGTGATTTGTGGATAATTGTGTAAGCGTTCAAGTTAACTTACACCTATACTTGTAAGCTATCTTATTTTCATGAAGTTTGTGGTAAATAATTTCTATTTAAGACATAAAAGAAT
>JARYHS010006851.1:1117338-1148928 GCA_031002005.1 Vandiemenella viatica
AATAGCCGGTGATCACTATCCAGTGCCTCTGATGGTATTACCTTCACATCTGACACACTCTGCTTTAATTCACCATTAAGTAGTCCACAACTGACTTCCTCTGCCAACCGCTACTGTACCATGTTACCTTGTGGCTCTCTTGCTTATTGTACCAGGAATTTCCTATTTTCGATCCATTTCTTTTGCAGAGATCCAGAAGCCTTTCCCCTTCTTCATTCTGCCACCCCATCTGTCCCTATTACTTCCTCATACCCCTGTATTTCTGTGCCTACATGGGCATTTAGGTCTCCCATAGTTATAATATGAGGCATGTTTTTTTAAGTAAGTACCATTTTTAAATTAAAAAAAGATGTGCAAATATATCTCAATAATTTTATTTTTACATGAAAGCCCTCTGCTTTTCTACATAATTTCCTTCAATATTGAGGCACTTGTCATAACGTAGTACCAGTTTTTGAAAACCCTCGTCATAGAAGTCTGCCACCTGACTTGTTAACCACTGCATCATAACTGTTTTGACTTCGTTATCGTCTTCAAGACGCTGACCGCCCAGTTGTTTCTTCAAGTGCAGGAACAGATGGTAGTCACTGGGCGCCAGATCAGGGCTGTACGGAGGATGATCTAGAGTTGCCCATCGAAAAGATGTGATGAGATCTTTGGTCTGATTAGCCACATGTGGACGGGCATTGTCATGCAGCAAAACGATGCCCTTGCTCAACTTGCCTCGTCTTTTGTTCTGGATTGAACGGCGCAGATTGTTCAATGTCTCACAACAAGCTGCTGCATTGATTGTCTCATTATTAGTCTTGTGTAGTTCGTGAACGAACTAGTTCGGAAGAGCGCTCCCACAGGCGAACTACGCGAACTAGTTCCCAGATCTCTCGCTCCTTAGTTCGTTAGTTCGTTCGATCCTTTCCTGAATACCAACTTTTGTTTTAGTTTATTATCTAAAAGGAAGCATAGTTCCTTGTGGACACATTTCACTGAAGACACAGATATAAAAATAAAAGAAAAATAAATTGTTCAACATTAATAATTATTGCAGAAGTCACAAACGGAAATTTAACGTGGAATGTGAAAATAAAATACACTTTGATCCCATTAACAATCAAAAGACAACCATTGATAACCATAACTACCATAACAAACAAGAGAGCACGTGCAGTAGCGCTAGCAAAGCGAGCGAGCGGGCTGTCTTGGAGGACCTAGTTCGCGAACTAAACAGAGCGCTACCAGTCGCGAACTCAAGAGAGCGGTACCGTTCGCGAACTAAACAGAGCGCTCCCGGTCGCGAACTATAGAGAGCGGTACCGTTCGCGAACTAAATAGAGCGTTCCCGGTCGCGAACTATAGATAGCGGTACCGTTCGCCGAACTAAACTGAGCGGTACCGTTCGCGAACTAAATTGAGCGCTACCGTTCGCGAAATAGCACCATTCGCCGCTAGGGTTTCCAATATTTTTTCGTTGATGGTAGGAATTTTTTTAAAAGAATAACCCATAAAAATATGCTACACTTCAAAAATATAATATTTTACGAAAGAGTAGAAAATGATAAAAGGTATGTTTTTACTATTTCATTTTTTAAGCTATATTTTTTGCACTTCTTTCATCTTTAATTCTTTTTTGTCTACAGTAAAATTGTCATATGCTTTATCGCTTTCAGTTGTCAAATTAATTTCGAGAAAAAGCTCATTTTTTATTCATGAAATACTTCTCTTACTTTTACCTGGATTTCGTATAATATTGTTATTTCAGAGTAAAGTTTGTTCACTTTGATATTTATTTTTTCTCGCAAATTTATAACCTCTAATATAGTCTCACAGTCATCAAATGAAACCCTGTGTTTTGAATTTAATTTTTGGATTTTGTATAGCCAATTGCTTTCATTAAAATCTAACTATTTACTAAGATACTCCAGATATTTATCAACGAATACTAGAGCATTATTTTTTTATATCATCACTTTCTGTGGAGAATTTGGCTTCTAAAGGCTTTTTCTTGTTTTCTTAACCAAAGAAACAGTATCTTTTACATTTTTCTAGCGCTGATTTTAAAGCTGACATAATATAATACTTATCTCAGTCTGTTGGTTAACAGCTTTGTGAAAGTGATGAAAGAAATGACTTGCGAAATTCAAAAAGATTTTAACTTTTGTGTCTTCATCAGTTTCATTCGTCGCCAAATTGTGAATGTGTGTTGGATTATTCTCCCCTTCACTAATAAAATAATAGCTCAATGACTTCCAATTCACTGGAAATTTACGCACTTTCGTTATTGCTACCACTTTCTCATTGAAGGGTCACTGTTATTTTTATATGTCTAATTATTAGATATCACATTGGAAGTATTAATGTTATTTTTCTTAATAATATAGGTACTACTATTTCTGTCATATAGTACTTCAGTTGTAGCCAATAGTAGAATTATATTTTGTCCATGATTTCCAAAACTTTATTTATATAAAAAAGCCGATTACTTACTGACGGGTATTTTCATTCATCAAAATAAACGTGTTTATAATATTTTATAAGTAATGTTGTGTTGTTGTTGTTGTTGGGGTTTAAGGACGCGTCGACGGCAGGATCATTAGCGCCTTTTATAAGTAATGTTTCTTCCATGAAGTAATAAACAAATCCATTCAAAAAATTAATATTCTACGAATGCATGTAAATTAAATAGTAAAAACAGCACAATTATTCAATTTACCCATTTGTGTAAAGAACAATGAGCACTTTGGTTTATCGGCGCCAACTGTTCATGCTAATGTAATTTGAAAGGGCTATTACTAAGCAATAAGTTTTGTTAAGAAGGTCATATTAAATTCCATTTAGAAACGACAAAAAAATGATTATGCCGTGATAAAACTGACTTAACAAACAAAATAGCGCGTGCAGTAGCGGTAGCAAGGCGAGCGAACGATCTGCTTCTCTGAATTCGAGACGCGAACTAACGAACTAAAATAGCGAACTAGTTCGCGAGGGAGCTGTGAACTAAACTGAGCGATCCCCTCCGCGAACTATTATGCGCAAGTCTACTCATTATGAGGCAGAAATTCCACAAGCAATACTCCTTTTCTGTCACAAGAAACTGTGCACATGATTTTCTGGGCAGAAATCGTTTGCTTGAACTTCACTTTTTTGGGTGACTCTGAATGCTGCCATTCTATGGACTGTTGCTTTGAATCAGGTGTGACATAGGCCACCCATTTCTCATCGCCCATAACAATTTGGCTTAAGAAATCATCACCTTCATTGTGGTACTGCTCCAGGAAAGTCAATGCACTGCCTAAATGTTTGGTTTTGTGCACATCCGTTAACATTTTCGTTACCCAACGTGAGCACAATTTTCGGTAATTCAAGTGCTCGGTCACAATGCCATACAAAACACTACGACAAACATTAGGAAAGTCATCACACAAGGAGGAAATTGTAAAGCGTCTGTTTTCTCTCACCTTATTTTCCACTTTCTGCACCAAACTTTCATTAACGACCGAAGGACGCCCACTCCGTTGTTCATCATGCACATTTGTGCGGCCATGTTTAAATGCTCTCACCCACTTTCTCGCCATTCCATCACTCATAACGTTTTGTCCGTAAACTGCACAGATCTCACAATAAATATCGATTGGTTTTAGGCCTTTAGCACATAGAAATCTTATAACAGCCCGTACTTCACAGTCGGCGGGACTCACGATTATCGGAGGCATCTTAAACACTCAGTGAACAATGTAAACAAGGAAGAATTAGACTATAATGGCGTCAGTGCGTAGGCAAGAGATGCAGGTACCCAATGCGCATGCACGGAATGCTGACCGTAGCGCTGCAGCCACGGTGTGACAAAACTGTACTTACTTAAAAAATACGCCTCATATTTTGCCCATTTAACTGTCTTTGCAACTCCTGCTCAAATTCCTCCTTCTCTTGAATTGGACAGCCTAATTGTGGGGCGTAAACTTGTAGTACGTCTAGTTTTCTCCCTTTGGCCGCTATCTTAACCTTCATCATTCTGTCACTAATCTCTTCCACTTCCTCTTTCAGCCTCTCCCTCATAACTACCCCTACTTCATTTCTTCTGCCTTCCTCATTTCCATTCCAATACAGTTGGAAACCATTTCTCAGTTCTCTTCTTCCCTTTCCTTTCCACTTTGTCTCACTCAACCCCAAAATATCCAACTTGCTTCTCTCCATCATGTCTACAATTTCCTCCACTTTCCTGGTTAATGTCTGTATATTCAAGGATCCAAATCTTAAACCGTTTCCATAGCCATGTCGTTTATCCTTTGCTCCTTCCTTTCCGAGGCTTGTTTTAGTTTTGCAAGGATGCTTCTGAAAGAACCCGCAAGTTATATGTTCTTAAAATATAATGTAACAATAACTCACTTGATGGTCTGTGCAGTTACCAAAAAATAAAGTTTCTTGTTCTCGTGGCGTTTACTTGTGTCTACCTGGAAAGCATCAAGTAATTAACAACATACAATGTTCTTTCTCTTCGGCGGTGGTCACTTCAAACCTTCTCTGAAATATATAAAAGGTTAGAAGGGTATCTCAAAACTACTAAATCATAGATTAAATGATTTTCTTTCAAGTCTTTAATGCACAGCTTTCCTTAAATTTTGTTAGACCCACCGACCGGTATATTATTTAAATTTCTATCAGAAGATTCCTTACACAACAGATTTTTCACCAGGTAAATAATTTCTTCTTCTCCAAAAAAAATCAGAAGACAGTTTTGCTACGACCGCAAATAATCCCTTGAATTTCTTAATACTTTCCGCTAACAATCCCTAACCATTTCTTTGAACATCACACAAATTGCACAACATTGGAAATTTACGATTTCAAATTTCTAAAGTTCCTATCAATTTCTTGCACACTTGTTGCACAATTATAAATTATAAAATCAATACTTGATGGCTGATATACAGCTTCTAAACTGGAACAGAATTTAAAACAGTGGAATAGACGTTGCAAATTTTAACAATTGCGCAACCGCTAAGTGTCGACTAATAAGAAATTTCGCTGGTATTATTATTGCTTCCCTAACCTGACACACTTTATATAAACTTAGCTCTTGCTAGTTTCGACGAACAAACCTAATTTGAGTGATTATACTAAAATCCTCACTTTTGATGAATAACAAAAATAAAATACCAGACGACTCACTTACTCCCCGAACATATACAAAAGACCAACTCAGACGGTTAACGCAAACACCTAGGAGTCACTCACTGCCACACAAATTTAAACTCTGCTCTGGACCGAAGGTCCGACTGCGATGAAGACTGGTGACGAAAAAGCCACGCTAGGTGGCGTCTCGTCTTTTTATACTGACGCTGGTTCTTGATGCAACACTTACCAAGACGCCAGGATTGTGTCGCAATACCTGTGGCTATGCATGGATCCCAATATTACACCACGCTTGCAATTCATAATTTTTATAATAAAACTCAGACAAATGTCTTAGAATACACTCTGTAAAGCCCTAGAACCGTCACAGCCCCCTCCAATTTTTTACTAAGTTGACCTTGGTGATTTAGTTAAAAATTAAGTTTAGAAAAAAAAATTAAAGAAAATATTTTTTTTTCAATATTCTGAAAAAAAATTTCGGTGGTGGTCTTACATAAACAATCTTAATGTATAAATGTATCTTTTCAATTAACTGATAAATTCAAGAAATTCTGGTAATAATACCATCACTTACCAAAAAAAATCAAAAATTTAAATTTGGGTTCGCAGACCCTAAAACGCATGCTCAAACAATGTTGCTAAGCGTTTATGAAACAATGATATCAGGTTATGCTTTAAATAACCTTCCAAACATTTTAAATTTTTTTTTTCATTAACGGTACATAGTATTTCAAGACTTACTACCGCTTGAAAATATTCAAATACCATAGGTATCACCTAAATATGCTACAAAGTCTTATTAATTTATTCTTTCAAGAATTGGAATTATTTATAGACTAAAAAAAATCTTTCAGCCTTCTTCTCAATACTTTATTAATGAAAAGAACCAAATAATTCATAATAATCCTGGGATACATATCCCCTGAACTGAAAATATTTCACTGACCATACCATTTGGTCAAATGAGAAGTAATCTAAAACCATTACAATACCCTATCAAAATTTCAAATTACATTTTTGTTGGAAAATTCAAAATCATCAGTCATTCGACGTCATAGGGAATTCTCTTTTTTACCAAAAAAAAATCCTAATTACATCCTATTTTTTAACTCATCCATTCACCACGACGTCCACACTTCCAGAAACATGTTTCTATTTATGTCTCTGAGGATCATCTGAAAACCTTAGCGTTTGACATCTGCAAACAAGATCTTCATACGATTACAAGTGTCCTCAATCAATCCTATAATAACCAATTATCTCTCACATTCACCTACAAATCGACAATTCTTATTGATAATTTAAAAAAATATGCTATAGATTTTTTTCGTAAAGAACATTACTAACTTTCATTGGGGAACTGGTAGAATTATAAACCAATTCCCGGTAATCATCATGCTAAACCAAGATGAAAGATTTTGGAATAACAGATAGACATATCTGTGGCTTTCCATTTCACCTTTACCCGAAATGCAGAAAGCTTTACTATGATTGTGACCTCCAAGTGGTCACACAATGAACTGTGATGTTCTGAGGCATTCAGCTGCAAAGCTCGTATATTCAGCATGACATTTTTACAGTCATCTAAACCCTTACAATATTTCATTGTTTCAAAACCAAATGAATTTAAATACTCAAATCCCATTTCAAATACTACGCGGGACATTTCCTCCGCGGAGCAATTGACGCAGCGGCCGACTGGTCGACTTCCGTCAACAATCGATTTCACCCGCTGTACCTTCTCGCTTCTTCCGTCACAATACGAGCAACAAAAAGTCGGTCCGTCCTCTCCTAACCTAGCAAAACCCCGATCAAAATACATCTGATTAGGTGTACACAAGTAGTAACACTTTGTCCCTTTCCCCATCATTAATTTACATGTATCCAACCCCCTGAAAACAAGTTTCAAATTCTGTCTACTCCCTTCACTACTTTCTGGTGAATTGAACTGACTTGAATTTATACTATCCCCTGCAATTTCAAAATTCGACTCTGAATCTATCCCGGTAATCTTTTCATCACTCTCCTCGTCAGAAATCTCCCTTTCAATTTCAAGATTTATCCCTGATAGTGCTTCAGTAGTCTTTTCAGTATTCTGACCAAGAACTATACTACCTTCAACTATTTCAGTTACAGAAGTTATTTTGACTCTACTGCAACAACATGTATTTCAACTCCAGTGTTCTCATCAGAAACTACATCAACTCTAACCCCTTCCGATTCACTTTCAGAGTACGGTGCCTCTGTTCCAATTCTCTTTTCTGTTTCAACAGGATTCTTTATGTTCCTCCTTACATCAGCCAAATCATCACTTACTTGGTTAACATTAATGGCAGTCTGTACCAAATCTTTCCCCAATTCCTTATACTCTTTATTTAGAATCTTAATATCCTCAGTTACCATTTTCCTTGTAAATGCCAAATTCCCCTTTAGCTTTTCAATTTCCTGTCCCATATGCTCATGACTGGTTCCTACAGAAGTCAAATCCTGCCTTATTTCTTGCATCCCTTGTTTACACTCGTCAATCTCTTGTGCAAGACTCTCATTATCGTTATTATAACTTTCTTTTCCCTCCAAAATACTTTCTTGAATTTCATCTTGTAACTCTGATTTAGTAACTCCCAATTTCTTTTCCAGAACATCCTCCACTTCTATCATAATTGCCCCGATCTTAGTATCCAAACTAGAAACTAACCTTGTTTGGTTGTTCTCTATCCTTTCAACATGGTCCCTGAGTTTAGTTTCAAAATTTTCCGTAGCCTTCACCAGAGATATAGTTTCACTATTTTTGAATTCCTCAAATTTACCACAAAAATCGTCTTCAAATTCAGAAAGCTTCTGTCCAATATCTGCTTTCCATTCACCCTGTTCTGACCGGAATTCCCCAAAATTTAATTTCAATTCTTCAAACCTGTTCTCACAGTCAATTTGACTCTGTTCAATTTTTCCTTTCAACTCCCCGCCTTGATTATCTATCTTTTGACTCAAATCTTGACTCAAATTTTCCATTCTGTGATTCAAATTCTCGGTGGCTTTTGCCTGACTATCTTTTAGCTCCTCACCTTGGTTATTTATTTTCTGACTCAAATTTGCCTGACTTTCCAACAATTTCTCGAACATCTCTTGCATACTCAAACCTTCCATCATGAATTATTTTTTTAGGTAACAAACAAACAAAAAACAATACACAAATTAATTTCCCCCAAAAGAAGCACTTTTCCCCGCCACGAGGCGGCACTGATTTTTTAAACGTACCTTTAGAGTCCTCTTCAATATTTTATTTTTGTTTTAGAAGCACTATTACCTGCATATTTTCCCAGTTTTACTTTCGTAGCACAAATACAAAACCTGCTTATTTGTTTGTTTTGAAATTCCTTGGCGTGTGGAAGAAGGTCACAGACCCCCTTGTGTTTGTATAGCCACTCGTCAGTTCACACCCTCCAGTGACATCCGCCCAATTTTTTCTGCCACCTCTCCAGGTCGGTGAACCCTTATCGCTCAGCTGGAGCCTTTCGCGTCGTAAGAATTCTTACTGCAGAATCTTAAAATATTCTGTTGTGTAGTTCGATCACTGGATTCTAAAACTCAATGTAAATAATTAGTTACATATATTGTTAAATAATCCTGGCAAGAGTCGCCATCTGAAAGAACCCGCAAGTTATATGTTGTTAAAATATAATGTAACAATCACTCACTTTATGGTCTGTGCAGTTACCAAAAAATAAAGTTTCTTGTTCTCGTGGCGTTTACTTGTGCCTACCTGGAAAGCATCAAGTAATTAACAACATACAATGTTCTTTCTCTTCGGCGGTGGTCACTTCAAACCTTCTCTGAAATATATAAAAGGTTAGAAGGGTATCTCAAAACTACTAAATCATAGATTAAATGATTTTCTTTCAAGTCTTTAATGCACAGCTTTCCTTAAATTTTGTTAGACCCACCGACCGGTATATTATTTAAATTTCTATCAGAAGATTCCTTACACAACAGATTTTTCACCAGGTAAATAATTTCTTCTTCTCCAAAAAAATCAGAAGACAGTTCTGCTACGACCGCAAATAATCCCTTGAATTTCTTAATACTTTCCGCTAACAATCCCTAACCATTTCTTTGAACATCACACAAATTGCACAACATTGGAAATTTACGATTTCAAATTTCTAAAGTTCCTATCAATTTCTTGCACACTTGTTGCACAATTATAAATTATAAAATCAATACTTGATGGCTGATATACAACTTCTAAACTGGAACGGAATTTAAAACAGTGGAATAGACGTTGCAAATTTAAACAATTGCGCAACCGCTAAGTGTCGACTAATAAGAAATTTCGCTGGTATTATTATTGCTTCCCTAACCTGACACACTTTATGTAAACTTAGCTCTTGCTAGTTTCGACGAAAAAAACCTAATTTGAGTGATTATACTAAAATCCTCACTTTCGATGAATAACAAAAATAAAATACCAGACGACTCACTTACTCCCCGAACAAAGACAAAAGACCAACTCAGACGGTTACCGCAAACACCTAGAAGTCACCCACTGCCACACAAATTTAAACTCTGCTCTGGACCGAAGGTCCGACTGCGATGAAGACTGGTGACGAAAAAGCCACGCTAGGTGGCGTCTCGTCTTTTTATACTGACGCTGGTTCTTGATGCAACACTTACCAAGACGCCAGGATTGTGTCGCAATACCTGTGGCTATGCATGGATCCTAATATTACACCACGCTCGCAATTCATAATTTTTATAATAAAACTCAGACAAATGTCTTAGAATACACTCTGTAAAGCCCTAGAACCGTCACAGCCCCCTCCAATTTTTTACTAAATTGACCTTGGTGATTTAGTTAAAAATTAAGTTTAGAAAAAAAAATTAAAGAAAATATTTTTTTTTCAATATTCTGAAAAAAAAATTTCGGTGGTGGTCTTACATAAACAATCTTAATGTATAAATGTATCTTTTCAATTAACTGATAAATTCAAGAAATTCTGGTAATAATACCATCACTTACCAAAAAAATTCAAAATTTAAATTTGGGGTTCGCAGACCCTAAAACGCATGCTCAAACAATGTTGCTAAGCGTTTATGAAACAATGATATCAGGTTATGCTTTAAATAACCTTCCAAACATTTTAAATTTTTTTACATTAACTGTACATAGTATTTCAAGACTTACTACCGCTTGAAAATATTCAAATACCATAGGTATCATCTAAATATGCTACAAAGTCTTATTAATTTATGCTTTCAAGAATTGGAATTATTTATAGACAAAAAAAATCTTTCAGCCTTCTTCTCAATACTTTATTAATGAAAAGAACCAAATAATTCATAATAATCCTGGGATACATATCCCCTGAACTGAAAATATTTCACTGACCATACCATTTGGTCAAATGAGAAGTAATCTAAAACCATTACAATATCCTATCAAAAATTTCAAATTACATTTTTTGTTGGAAAATTCAAAATCATCAGTCATTCGACGTCATAGGGAATTCTCCTTTTTTACCAAAAAAAAAATCCTAATTACATCCTATTTTTACCTCATCCATTCATCACGACGTCCACACTTCCAGAAACATTTTTCTATTTATGTCTCTGAGGATCATCTGAAAACCTTAGCGTTTGACATCTGCAAACAAGATCTTCAAACGATTACAAGTGTCCTCAATCAATCCTATAATAACCAATTATCTCTCACATTCACCAAAAAACGACAATTCTTATTGATAAAAAAAAAAGTTATACATTTTTTTCATAGAGAACATTATTAAATTTCATCGGCGAACTGGTAGAATTATGAACCAATTCCCGGAATCATCATGCTAAACCAAGATGAAAGATTTTGGAATAACAGATAGACATATCTGTGGCTTTCCATTTCACCTTTACCCGAAATGCAGAAAGCTTTACAATGATTGTGACCTCCAAGTGGTCACACAATGAACTGTGATGTTCTGAGGCATTCAGCTGCAAAGCTCGTATATTCAGCATGACATTTTTACAGTCATCTAAACCCTTACAATATTTCATTGTTTCAAAACCAAATGAATTTAAATACTCAAATCCCATTTCAAATACTACGCGGGACATTTCCTCCGCGGAGCAATTGACGCAGCGGCCGACTGGTCGACTTCCGTCAACAATCGATTTTACCCGCTGTACCTTCTCGCTTCCTCCGTCACAATACGAGCAACAAAAAGTCGGTCCGTCCTCTCCTAACCTAGCAAAACCCCGATCAAAATACATCTGATTAGGTGTACACAAGTAGTAACACTTTGTCCCTTTCCCCATCATTAATTTACATGTATTCAACCCCCTGAAAACAAGTTTCAAATTCTGTCTACTCCCTTCACTACTGGCTGGTGAATTGAACTGACTTGAATTTATATTATCCCCTACAATTTCAAAATTCGACTCTGAATCTATCCCGGTAATCTTTTCAACACTCTCCTCGTCAGAAATCTCCCTTTCAATTTCAGAATTTATCCCTGATAGTGCTTCAGTAGTCTTTTCAGTATTCTGACCAAGAACTACACTACCTTCAACTATTTCAGTTACAGAAGTTACTTTTGACTCTACTGCAACAACATGTATTTCAGCTCCAATGTTCTTATCAGAAACTACATCAACTCTAACCCCTTCTGATTCACTTTCAGAGTACTGTGCCTCTGTTTCAATTCTCTTATCTGTTTCAACAGGATTCTTTATGTTCCTCCTTACATCAGCCAAATCATCACTTACTTGGTTAACATTAATGGCAGTCTGTACCAAATCTTTCCCCAATTCCTTATACTCTTTATTTAGAATCTTAATATCCTCAGTTACCGTTTTCCTTGTAAATGCCAAATTCCCCTTTAGCTTTTTCAATTTCCTGTCCCATATGATCATGATTGGTTCCTACAGAAGTCAAATCCTGCCTTATTTCTTGCATCCCTTGTTTACACTCATCAATCTCTTGGGTAAGACTCTCATTATCGTTATTATAACTTTCCTTTACCTCCAAAATCCTTTCTTGAATTTCATCTTGTAACTCTGATTTAGTAACTCCCAATTTCTTTTCCAAAACATCCTCCACTTCTATCATAATTGCCCCGATCTTAGTATCCAAACTAGAAACTAACCCTGTTTGGTTGTTCTCTATCCTTTCAACATGGTCCCTGAGTTTAGTTTCAAAATTTTCCGTAGCCTTCACCAGAGATATAGTTTGACTATTTTTGAATTCCTCAAATTTACCACAAAAATCGTCTTCAAATTCAGAAAGCTTCTGTCCAATATCTGCTTTCCATTCACCCTGTTCTGACCGGAATTCCCCAAAATTTAATTTCAATTCTTCAAACCTGTTCTCACAGTCAATTTGACTCTGTTCAATTTTCTCTTTCAACTCCCCGCCTTGATTATCTATCTTTTGACTCAAATCTTGACTCAAATTTTCCATTCTGTGATTCAAATTCTCGGTGGCTTTTGCCTGACTATCTTTTAGCTCCTCACCTTGGTTATTTATTTTCTGACTCAAATTTGCCTGACTTTCCAACAATTTCTCGAACATCTCTTGCATACTCAAACCTTCCATCATGAATTATATTTTAGGTAACAAACAAACAAAAAACAATACACAAATTAATTTCCCCCAAAAGAAGCACTTTTCCCCGCCACGAGGCGGCACTGATTTTTTAAACGTACCTTTAGAGTCCTCTTCAATATTTTATTTTTGTTTTAGAAGCACTATTACCTGCATATTTTCCCAGTTTTACTTTCGTAGCACAAATACAGAACCTGCTTATTTGTTTGTTTTGAAATTCCTTGGCGTGTGGAAGAAGGTCACAGACCCCCTTGTGTTTGTATAGCCACTCGTCAGTTCACACCCTCCAGTGACATCCGCCCAATTTTTTCTGCCACCTCTCCAGGTCGGTGAACCCTTATCGCTCAGCTGGAGCCTTTCGCGTCGTAAGAATTCTTACTGCAGAATCTTAAAATATTCTGTTGTGTAGTTCGATCACTGGATTCTAAAACTCAATGTAAATAATTAGTTACATATATTGTTAAATAATCCTGGCAAGAGTCGCCATCTGAAAGAACCCGCAAGTTATATGTTGTTAAAATATAATATAACAATCACTCACTTTATGGTCTGTGCAGTTACCAAAAAATAAAGTATCTTGTTCTCGTGGCGTTTACTTGTGCCTACCTGGAAAGCATCAAGTAATTAACAACATACAATGTTCTTTCTCTTCGGCGGTGGTCACTTCAAACCTTCTCTGAAATATATAAAAGGTTAGAAGGGTATCTCAAAACTACTAAATCATAGATTAAATGATTTTCTTTCAAGTCTTTAATGCACAGCTTTCCTTAAATTTTGTTAGACCCACCGACCGGTATATTATTTAAATTTCTATCAGAAGATTCCTTACACAACAGATTTTTCACCAGGTAAATAATTTCTTCTTCTCCAAAAAAATCAGAAGACAGTTCTGCTACGACCGCAAATAATCCCTTGAATTTCTTAATACTTTCCGCTAACAATCCCTAACCATTTCTTTGAACATCACACAAATTGCACAACATTGGAAATTTACGATTTCAAATTTCTAAAGTTCCTATCAATTTCTTGCACACTTGTTGCACAATTATAAATTATAAAATCAATACTTGATGGCTGATATACAACTTCTAAACTGGAACGGAATTTAAAACAGTGGAATAGACGTTGCAAATTTAAACAATTGCGCAACCGCTGAGTGTCGACTAATAAGAAATTTCGCTGGTATTATTATTGCTTCCCTAACCTGACACACTTTATGTAAACTTAGCTCTTGCTAGTTTCGACGAAAAAAACCTAATTTGAGTGATTATACTAAAATCCTCACTTTCGATGAATAACAAAAATAAAATACCAGACGACTCACTTACTCCCCGAACAAAGACAAAAGACCAACTCAGACGGTTACCGCAAACACCTAGAAGTCACCCACTGCCACACAAATTTAAACTCTGCTCTGGACCGAAGGTCCGACTGCGATGAAGACTGGTGACGAAAAAGCCACGCTAGGTGGCGTCTCGTCTTTTTATACTGACGCTGGTTCTTGATGCAACACTTACCAAGACGCCAGGATTGTGTCGCAATACCTGTGGCTATGCATGGATCCTAATATTACACCACGCTCGCAATTCATAATTTTTATAATAAAACTCAGACAAATGTCTTAGAATACACTCTGTAAAGCCCTAGAACCGTCACATGCTCTATCCACTACCGGCTTGCTAGGCCTGTCGTAGCTTCACCAGAGTGCCGTTGGCTGTAATTTTTCAGGGTTCCTGTAGGGCCTTCACAGTTACTGTATCGGCCTCGGGGCACAGTAGGTCCCCACTGTACCTCACCCCCACAGGCAATCTTCTACTTTATGCCGTTGCCCATCTCCTATCACGTGGAGGAAGGGTTGGACTTTGGGAGACTTATATTATTGGTAATGAATTCTAATACTTTTTGCTCTTATATAATAAAATTACACAATCCTTCATTCCACACAAAATCTATATGCCTTTTACAACTTGTCACCAAAAATATTTATTTCTTTACAAATCAAATTATTTTCTTATTTCCTATTTTACTAAATAATAATTTAATTATATCTTCTTAATCTTAATTTACAAAAGTCATTCATCCGCTATGAGCTATACACATTCTGTCAGTTTGTGAATGACATCATGTTTGTTTACACTGGAGACCCTTTTCAGTTGAATTGACCTAAGAGGGGAGGGGAAGGTGATGGAATTCAGCCATGGCCTTTGAAAGGAACCATACTGTAAATTGTCTGAAGTGACTACGAAAATCCACAGAAAACCAGTCAGGATATATACAAATGTTAGGTAGTTGGGGGAAATCACAGTGTTTATATACCACAACAGCTGAGAACTGTATGTTGCCACATGGCTACCAATCCCAATTTCTTGAAAACCCCAAAAGCTTCTGGCCAGAACTGTTTAAGTTGTTTTAGACATCTGAATCATTTACTTTAGACATTCAACATTATTACCATTATGCTTTTATCTGGTGTAGACAAACTAGTTAACTGTATAAACTTTTCTGTCTTAAATTCAAAATCATACATTTAGATGTACTGACTCCTCCCCAAAACATTCAGTCCAAAAGGTAATTAATTTTAAACCAGGCATCAGAGCACCCTTCCCTGAGATATTTATAGGAGTCCTTACATTTACAGTGAAACTGGGTTCCACGATTCCCCCGAGAACCCAAAACTATGTAAATTCCTTCTTGTTTTTTTCTTTAAAAAGAAATCTTTCGGTTTTCTTTTTCTATTATATACACATATAACATTGCTTTTATATGTACAATGCTTGTTAATCCCCTGAAAGATACTTAAATACTGAATAACTAAGAATGACTGAATCTGACATATTAACAGATCAGCTTGTGGTTCACATGGTTTTGTTTTCATGAATTATTAGTTACTGCAAGTGAGACAAATCAACCAACAACACAGGTTTATGATCATAACTACTGCAATTTAGTCTCTCAATACCTCCAATTGCATTGACATTGTTATCAACGTAGAATACGTTGGCTTTGATGTAACTGAGCTGGTGTACCGTGACTTCCTTATTGTTGCCTTCTGACCTTAAAATATCGCTTTCAGCTCTAAGCTCAATTACCCGAGACTGAAAATATGTTATAAAACACACACATTCGGTATCTAACACAATATCTAAATTACTGTGCACATTTTTTTCACATTCAGAAGTATTAGCCACACTCAAGGAAATATCTTTATCATTACAATATAACTTTAAATTATTACAATCATTGTGAACTGAATCATTTTGAATTCAGTTATCATGTACCTCTCTACTTGCACCATCATTAGTTACACATAAATTATTTGAAGCGATATCATTCATTTCAAATTCACCATCCATTAACATAATTACTGTCCATACCTGAAAATTATCTGAATCTGTATCTACACTTATTCTAGCGTTTGACACCTTTTCTCCACAATATAATTCAGTCATCTCTTCAGTATTATCACCCACATCAAACTAAAATTGTGTCAGCTAGGTAGGAGATTTTCTCAAATTAGAAATCAGTGCATAGGTCTTCAGGGGGCAAAAATCTTAATTGACATCTCTCCACATCATCTGAATCTTCCATTTATGCCAAGTACCACCTTCGTCGTCAAGATATTTAAGAAACTCTCCAATTTCAGCTCTTTCAGAAATCTTCTCCTCCATGAATAAGAGCATGGTCCCAAACCATTTTGTAGCCTACCAGTTCCTGATGACCATACTATAGCCGGAACTATGATCTCCACATTGTTTTTGGTAACCAAACTACAGTATAACCATTCTTTGAATTTTCTATTGAAAACTTATAGTTGCTGAGATCATACTCTTGTCATCATTAGGAATAATTTCTACTCCTTTGAACAACCTCATTAATGTTATCAGCGTATAATACTTCCTCACCAGAATTTATACTTGACTGAATGCTATCTAAATCTATATTTACATTTGAACCAAACTAATCATCTCATGGATTGTGCATAAAAATAGTATTGACTTTAGAACAGTTGGATTCTGAACCCACATTATTTTCCACGACTACAGAGTCTGACACAGCGGTGGTCTTTAGTTTGGCTGTACTCCACGCCATATTTCCTTTTCAGGCTGTTGGTTTTGTTCTCTCACCCCACCATTATTCTCTCTCCTTCCATACCATCGTGGGCTCTTCCCTGAGACCTACCAGCTTTTTACCTACTGATTTCTCCCTGGAGGACTTCTGCTCTCCCTCCTATGATCATGGTTGTAATATTGATTAGTATAAGATTCTTGGCTATTGAAGCATCTTAATAATTCTGAAACTCTTTCCACATTCATCACATCTATATTAACTATTAGATTTCTGGTTTGGGTAGGTTGCCTAGTTCCTATCAAATCTATGAATTCCTGTTCCCCATTTGGATAGTCTAAATACTTGCACCGGATAAAACATTTATCAAAAAAATCATGCCATCATTACCTCGTCTACAGGTTCTACATTATCAATTCTCTTTTCTCCTGAATTCGCCTATGTTCACCAGAAATGTTTAAGAAAATTTGGTTTGAACACCTTGTAGTCAATTACTTCCCTAACCTGGCTGTCTCCTCATGACCTGGCATTATACTTTTGGTATCTATATACAAATGCAATTTTCTTACTGCCCTGTAACACATTGAAATATTCAGATCTCTAAAAAAATTATGAATAAACTCTACTGGAAGCTACTTCCCAGTATCATCAAGAATTCAAATTCCTCCTTTAATCATCACTGGCCACTTCATTGCCAGTTAAGGAGACAACACTTTCACTTACTTGAATTTGGAGCCCAGTCACCATTTCTACAACTGATTTACACCTCATCCCTCATCTTATTACAATCTTATTTTAATTACTTGACCTCATTATATTATAGTACACAGTATTAGTTAAATCAGCACATTCATCTTTATTCTCTTCGCAAAATTAGGTTGCCATGTGAATATTACTCATACATTCCTTTTTTTTTACTGATCTACTTTCTTTAATCCTTGTTGGTATTTTTTTATTACATTGTTCAGCCTCTTTACCTGATGAAGGTTCTAAGTTGGCCAAACCAAAATGCAACAGCAAATATTCAATTAGTTACTATTCACTGTTCACCGCTTACTGGATCCTGACGCACATACTCGTAAATACTTTATCTATTTTCACAACTTTGTGCATGCAAATACACAGCACCTCCTTCTCTAATTCGTTGACACCATCTTGAATTCCGATGAACACTGGTATCATGGACTGGAAAATTTTGCCAGTTGCAGTCGGGGCACTATACTTATTCTATTTTTTAACATCACTCTCAAGTAGTCATCATCTGAACAATCACTGATTGAATCCCTCCTTAACTTGATCAGCACTGGTAGTTTGTAGCTGCCTCGGTTTACAACTCTGAAAATTTTTATGTGTTGTGCTATTGGTGTTAGGACATGTGTTAACTTACAGGTGTTGTAGAATCCACATCCTGTCAGTTTGCCATGATACTGAATCTTAGCACTTAAGTAATTCTTCCTGTCATCAATAAATGGCAATTATCTTTAATTACTCCATCCTCCAATAAACTGGTTGCTGTTGTGGTGACCACAGGTTAATGAGTACTGCTTGGTTGGGTTAATAGTCCAATGCAATGACAACACTGCCAAATCACTTTTTAATTCATATTTATTTCTCCATGAGCTCCTTCATAATATCACACGTGGAGTAAGTATTATACGTATCCAAAAATACTAAAGCACAAATATATTTTATCAGTGACTGAAAACTACTAACAACTTCTGACAGTGAGTGAAACTGACTCTGCCTGCTGACACCAAACATTTAAATAGATTCTATAGAACATGGAAAACATTACAAAGAGTGCCAACAGATTGTTTCGATCAACTCTTTAAAAAATTATTACAATTTCGCTCAGTCATTCGAAGATACCATAAAATGAAATTTAATTCAATTAACGTGCATTTACACACATAATTATAATATAAACCAATCCATACTGTTCTGAATTGTCCTTCAAACATACTGGGTGACATCAACACAATTACAAAATTTTAATGAATATTTCGTACATAATACATTCTATATCTTCATAAAACAATGTTCATTTATATGTCAAATATACGCAAATTCACAATTAATCACACAAGATTTTTAGAAATCCAGAGTTAAGCAACTCCCATCTACTGTATATAATTCTTGAAATTTAATAACTGAGCAGTATAGGGGGGGCTGTTACAGGTGGGTTAAAGAATTTGAGTGGAGATAATTTAAAAATTGTTATTACATACCTACACAATAATGTACAATAAATGTTAATATAAAATAAAAATTTAAAAATTCTGTATAATTTATTAAAGGTTGTCGCATTTCTTAAAAAAAGTGGCTGTTTACTCATTAAGAAATGTGCCGTGTTGTATTTATGATGTGATTATATTTTATATTTTATCTTTATATTGTCTCATCATAACATGCCTCTTTGCGACTATAGTAAATAATTAATCTTTTTAGCCATTATTCTGCACAATTTAAATCACTCTTTTATTATTTAAATACATTGTTCTTAAATACAATTATCGGACTTCTTCCTGCAAGTTCTCCTTAGCCGCTGCTCTAAGCAATCTCCTAGTTGATATCTTTATATCGTTGCTATGGAAACCTTCTTAAAAGAGTATTAACCGGCCCGTGACATGGAACTCCTACTTCAAGGATGTTATTATACTATCTGTTATGCTACAAGGCTACCAAAATCAATGAAGGTACTTTTTTTTAGAAAACTTCTTTTAAATTAAATTTAATTGCAATGGAGCATATGGTCTGGTGGCAACATTCCTAAACACCCATCTTCCCCCTTTTTGGATCCACCTAAATTTACCATTTAGAAATTTTAACTTTAAATTCATTCAACATTTTTGGGAAATTATTCATCATTTCTCTTCGTAACTTATTCCATTTTCTGTCACCCTTACCCAAAAAAGATAATCTCCCTACACCCTTGTGCCTTGTACCTTGTGGTCATGGTCATCTTTTCCCTTCCATGGATTACTTTTAATTCTTACACCAATATCTTTTCAGGCCACATCACCAATATACACAGGGAACAACTCTTTAGTTGCAAGTACCATGAATTTCCTTTAGTAGTTTTCAAGATTGGCAGGAATTTTCTTTACTGAATTTCAAACCACAAACTTTAATTTACTAAATCCTAGAAATTTTTGAATCATACTTGCAATTAAATTATAATTGTATCATGCCATTTCACTAACATTATTTTTTTTTCAGGTGTTATCATGGTATTTGTGTTCACGATCAGCAGCAGCCTTCCACTTCTGAAATCATTGGAAACCCTTTTACAAAGTTAAATACCCTTATAATGCATAAAAGAATTAATATCAATGAGAAGTCTTGTATTTGTGAAGTTTGTGGAAAGTCCTTTGCGCAGTCTAGTAGACTTAAAGAACACAAAAGAGTTCATACAGGTGAGCGTCCTTATCCTTGTGAATTTTGTGGAAAATCCTTTGTGACGTCTAGTAACCTTATTTCACATAAAACAGTTCATATAGGTGAGCGTCCTTATCCTTGTGAAGTTTGTGGAAAATTTTTTGCGAGGTCTAGTGACCTTATAAATCATAAAAGAGTTCATACAGGTGAGCGTCCTTATTCTTGTGCAATTTGTGGAAAGTCCTTTGTGAGGTCGAGTCGCCTAATAGAACATAAAAGAGTTCATACAGGTGAGCGTCCTTATTCTTGTGGAGTTTGTGGAAAATCGTTTGCACTTTCTAGTCACCTTAAAACACACAGAAGAGTTCATACTGGTGAGCGTCCTTATCCTTGTGAAGTTTGTGGAAAGGCCTTTACGAGGTCGAGTATCTTAATACAACATAAAAGTTCATACCGGTGAGCGTCCTTATCCTTGTGAAGTTTGTGGAAAGCCCTTTACTAGGTCGAGTAACCTAATACAACATAAACGAGTTCATACTGGCGAACGTCCTTATTCTAGTGGAGATTGTTGAAAATCCTTCTCAGTTTCTAGTAACCTTGTAATACATAAAAAATTATGCAAGCGAGTGTCATCCTTAGGTATCTTATGGGAAATTGGTTATGCAAGCTAGTATTGCTATTGCTTCTGAGCTGCTTTATGGTTGTAAACTTTGAGGAATTTTTTAAAGGGTCTCGAGACCTTAGAGTGCATACAAGAATTCATGCAGATGAGCGTCCTTATTCTAGTTAGATTTGTGGAAAATCATTTACAGTATCAATTTGGCTTGTAGGACTTGAAACAGTTCATACAGGTGAACGTCCTCTTCTTTTAAAGAATATGAAAAATTATTTGTGATCTCTCGTAATGTTAGAGGGCGTTCATTAATGATGTGGGGTGTTTTTCCAGAATTTCGGACCCCCTCCCCCCGCCGGTGAGACTTCGTGAGATTTCGTCGGACCCCCCTATAAAATGACGTGGGATTTTGAGGGAGAAACACCCCCCCTCCCTTCCGATCAACCTCGCAAGTTTTTGAGACTTTTTTTTAGGTCTCATGCTCCGAAGGGTGGTTATACCCCCCCCTAAAATCAACTTTCGCGGCATATGTAGTCCTTTTCTTTCTCCGTAATTTCAAAACCTCACGTGAAACTTCCGTTGACTTCCTCCCGCTTGGTGAGGTTTCGCGAGATTTCGCCGGGCTTGCCCCCCCCCCCCATTTCACCTCACGTTATTTATCGATATTCACACTGATGAGCGGAATTATGATTTTAAACTTTGTGGAAAATGTTTTTTGATGGAGTCTGTTACTTTTTGCAAGACAAAAGAATTCACATCATTTAGCAATATTATGCTTGAGAAATTTTTAGAATACATATCAGTGAGTGGTCTTAACCTTGTAAAAATTGCAAGAAATTGTTTACACAGGCTCAAGAACCTAAAATATATATTATAGTTAATATAGATTGGATTTCTTATGCTTGTGATGTTTGTGGAAAATCTTTTAAAAGGACTAGTAACATTAGAACATTAATGATATCCGTACGAGTGACCTACTTTATGGAGTTTATGGTAAATCATTATTTCAGCTGTACGCTGGTTAAAAGTGTATATACAGGCAAGCGGCCTTATATTGGTTTATTTTTTAGGATGTTATTTAGTCAGTCTCGTGGTCTCAATGAGTAGCCTTTATGTTTGTAAAATTTGTTGGGAATTTTTGTTAATTAGTTACCTAGTGATACATTAAAGAATTGTTATTTTTTACCTGTTTTTAGAAAATCATTTAAGCTCTATGGAATTGATGTAATATGCAAAATAAACCACGTAAATGATTAAACTTACTTTTGTGATGGTCATGGAAAAGTATCTCATTAGTTAATTATCTATAAAACTCACAAAAAGTTTATACAGGTGAGTAGCCTTATTATTGTGATTTGTGATAATTGTGTAAGCGTTCAAGTTAACTTACACCTATACTTGTAAGCTACCTTATTTTCATGAAGTTTGTGGTAAATAATTTCTATTTAAGACATAAAAGAATCTGTATAAATGAATACCTTTAGTCTTGTGCAGATTGTGGAAAATATTATTACTATTAGAACACATTAAAGAAGCCATTATATTTGATACCATATGCTAGTGAAACTTTGTAAATATTGTATTTATTATCTTGTAACCTCACACAGCGTATCATTATCCATATGTTAGCAGCCTTGAGCTAGTGAAATTTTTATAAAATAGTTTATGGTGTATTGTTGTTATAAATCATAGAAGAATCCAGTTGAGTGGACATCAGTTTCAAAGTAATTTGTTCACACTGTCTATTAATCTTTGTTGGATTGGAGAATATATTATGCGGTGGAACATTTGGTTGAAATGTTTGCAGAAAATCGATTACTCAGTCTAATGGAATTCTGTCAATTTTCTTAGCCTTGGACATATTAAAAAAAGTATACTAACAACAATGTTTGTATATTGTGTTTGAGAAATTTACATTACTCAAATTGTTTGATTTATTGTTTCATTTTAGATTAGTCAGATAATGAATATTAACTAATGATACTGGTGTTTTTATTTCTTAGCTTTTTTGTTCAAGGTGAATAAAATATATAAAATTCATTTTTTGATGTATCTGTTTTTCCAATATATATATCTAATAATTCAGTACTTTTAATCACTTCTTAGTTATGTTGTACACTGGGTGTGCGCTGATTTTTGTTTAAAGTCGTTTCATAAAATTTCTTTCTTTAACTTATCTTCTGTTTGCTTGAAACATGAATACCACTATTTGAAGACAACCATGTGTCTAAGGTATTTTCCCGAAGAATTATTACTTGGATATAACTAATATAGTCAACTTTTGATTTTGAAGTCATGTAACATAATATAAGCATCTTCATTCTTCATACTTGTTGAAATTTTAACTACACACAAATATTTTATTAGAGAAGACTTATTATGTCACTAACACTGCCAATCATGTGAGTGCTGATGTTCATCATGATTGATAACTGTTTTTGCTGCTGTTCCTTTGTAGCTGGTGGCATTTTTCAATCCCTGACAGTAAATGAGAGATTTTATTCTTGATTGTGGAGTGCTTTCTGTTTATGTTTGGAATTATTTTGCAAGATTTTTTTTACTCTCAGTATATAACTTTATTAATTTTATATTGAGTATATGTTAAGAATGCTTTGGATATTAGTTATCAGAAATAACCTTCCTGTTTAAGATTGTGTTGTAGACAATAAGAAATAATGCCATGTTTATTAGAAGTTTTTTATTGCAAAAAGACTTTTATAATTTTTATCCGTTTTTCAGCTGTGCTTTAATTACTGTTTTTAATAAATAATCTACTCAGCTTCACAAAGAACAAATAATTTCTTATCACTGTCACCGATTTTGTAATTTTCCAACCAGTATATACAACACACAAAGGATCAAATCATTGTATGTATTTAGTCTTCAAATACATATTGAAATATTAGCCTCAACTTGTTTTCTGGCCTAATCTTTTATGATTCTTAGCCAACCCTCCTTCTTTATCTGGGCTTGGGACCATGAACATCAACTACTAAGTTACTTAATCCAGCCAGTATTGTATTTGAAATAGTAGCAGTGGTGTTGTAGAATGTAGCAGTAGTCTCTGAACAAGTTGCCAAGGCTCTGTGGATGAGTTCTGATGTAGGTAGAGCTCTCTATTACTTTTCATGGTGAAGCATTAGGATTCAATTAACTGTGTCGCACATTGTGCAGTACTGTCCACTGCGTGCCTTTCCTGGTAGTCTGGAAGACCTAAAATTGGCTACGCTGGATGCGGTGGCCTGGTTGTAGCGACTCGACGTCACGCTGTAGTGGTTGTGATTGGTGACCCTATCCCACTGGCCGGCTCAGTGCATTGTCCCGCTGTACTATGTGTAAATATATGTACATATAAGTGTTTAGTTTGTTCAATTGATTTGTTGTTGAATAGTATATATGTCAAATAAGATCATACACAAAATAAACAAAATAAAATAAATAATTAGGATTCAATCCCTTTACTTCTGAAAACAGGTAGATATCACGTTGCCCTGACAGGTGATATGACAATCCTGAAGCCTAGCATTATTTTGTGAGGACACAACTTTGATCGTTACTTTGGCAGACTAGATTTTGGTTACCTATTATTTTCATCAGTCCTCAGCCTCTCCATATAAATAGCGGGATAGTTTAGTTAGAAAGATGGTAGGGAAAATGTTTTCCATTCCTTTCACCCAATCCACTCCCCACACTAATGACATTAACAACCAATCAAACCCTCACACAAGATCTGTTATTCAGTTGGCAGCTTCAATGTATTTAATACATACACTGTAGTTCTCATACCCTCTCGCAATATTTCAGGATAAATCCCATTCTGTTATATCACTGTTACCCTCTTCACTCTCTTCTCCTACAGATGTGGGTTTTTGGGAAGTATCTCTTGTAGTACTGACTATTAGTTAAAAGCTATCATAGTACTTGGCTTCTATAGGTCTCTTGTGTCCAACATTCTATTGAAACATACAGGTAGTTAATAATGACATATATAAAAATAGCATTGAGTTGTGCTGTGGAACTACTGGTTCTTATGATCTTTTATACTTTTACTGAGATTAAAATTGAATGGCGATACTATTTCCAATTAGCTAACAGAAGTGATAATGTGTCCTTTTAACATTTTTTGTGAAATTAATTAGATTTGAAGCCTGCAAATGTTAGTTTTAATAGTTGTATAACAAAAATTTGTATCCAATTATATCATACTTAATGATGACTATGTAGAAAGAACAATAACTATTAATCATGTTTTGTTAGATTTGTTGGAATTATCAGTACAATGACATTGTAACTTTTGTTTCTATGTTCATTTATTTTCTCCCTTGAACAATATGTGTGTGACAATTGAATGTAAATAGCTTCTTCAAACAAATGTATTAGCTGAACTGGAAAACAGTATCTGCAATGCTTATTGTTGGTTCTGATTTAGACTGGACTATATGTACAGATTAAGTCTGAAATCAGGGTCTGTATTCTAGATGTAGAATTCTTAAACTGGTGGAAGCGAATGATTATTGTTTGTTGGACGATGTAGCTTGATTTTATTATAATTTCAGGTTATTGCATCTTTCTACAGTATGTCGAGTGGTTACTCTGTCAACATTACTTCTTCATTATATTCTTTCCTTTTTTGTGCGATAATCTGCAAAATGCTGTTTAAAATTGTCTACTGGAGGGTGACTTCAGTTTCAAAGTGTGATTTGGGATTCTATTTAACAAACCTCAACTCGCAAGTGGTTTTCACTACGCACCATACTTCTTGGGCTTTGTGTAACCCTGTGATCAGCAAAAGAGTTTAGAAGGGTAAAAACGGTTACTATATTTTGAGCCATTCTATTATAAATCTACTCCTTTCTAAAACACTATAATCAGAGACGAAAAGAATAGACTTGCTCAGAATTAACACTGGTGCAGCGAATACCTCCACTTCTAAACTAAACTCTCATTTTGTTTTTATACTCCTTATTGTATTAGCCAGAGGTACAGGGCGTTTAATTTATGACGCGTCCGCGCGCACCGCAATAATCGCCCGGTGCAGCGACCGCTCGCTTGCCGGTAAATCACACTGCGCATCGCGCGTGCTCAGGAACGCCTCATGCTTGCGCTGATTTCTTACCTTATAGCACGTGCTGGAAATGTTGGCCATCGGTTTCAATACACGCTTGACATCTTCTAAGGATGTTTTGGCTAACTCTCTGCAGTGTGTGTGAAGAAATTTTATTAATTTTAGTTTAAGATCCTTTTCCCTACGGGGATTTGAATCATAAACACGCACTTTTATGTAACCCCACAAAAATAAACCACAAAGTGTCATGTCTAGAGAACGCGGAGGCCACAATCCACGACTGATAATTTGATTTTCACCATAAACACGCCTTAAAGCTCGCATAGAATTTTCAGCTGTATCATGAGTTGCACTGTCTTGTTGAAAAATGACCGTAATTTCTTTCATTTTCTGTCAGCTGTTCAAAAAAGGTATTTTTCTTTCAGTAAAAATGGTGCGCTTACGTTTCTTAGGCATGTCCATTAGGGAACCTGTAGCATGCAACTTGTTTACCAATCTTTGTATAGTTCACCTGCGTGGAAATTCGGCTCCTGGAAAGTTTTCAATAAACATACACCTGAGCCTCCTTGCAGATTCGTATTTCACATAACAATCATGAAGGTAAACTCGTTGCTGCAAAGTTTACTTCATCTTGACTTCATAGTATCTTCAATTCACACAATCTAGCTGAGAACTGAGTTGCAACAGCGCATTTGCTGTGTTGTGAAGGGCCCGATATCGTCCGAGGGGCGGCCCATGTATTGTCGGAGCATTGGGGTTATCCATATGGAAGTGGAACTTAGGGAAAACATAAGAACTAAAATTAATAATACTTCCTCACAAACACTGCAGAGAGTTAGGCAAAACATCCTTAGAAGATGTCAAGGGTGTACTAAAGCCAATGGCCAACATTTCCAGCACGCGTTATAAGGTAAGACATCGTCGCACGCAAGAGGCGTTCCCGAGCACGGGCGCTGCGCGGTGTGAGTTGCCGGCAAGTGAGGGGGCGCTGCGCCGGCCGATTATTGCCGTGCGCGCAGACGCGTCATAAATGAAACGCCCTGGAGAATAAAATGGTTTTCTAAAGTGGATTGAAGTTTTTGGTTGATGTATGAAGCAAGCAATGTCGCTGAATCTTCTGTTTTCTTAATCTTTGTACCAAATTTTGGTGGACACAGTGTTGAATTGACCAGGATTGTGGCTGCTGTTGTCTATGCTGTTGTTGAGAGTGTAGATTATACGCGACGGGTTGCTGCCTTGACTTCAAAGTGCAGGAACTAGTGTTTATAGCAGAACCTGAAAAATGCTCAGAACATTTTTTGTAATGAACCGCCTAATTTATGACATGTTTCTGTATATTGGCACACGTATAACGTTCTCGGGACGTAGTCTTGCTCGGCCGCTTGTGCTAGCAGGGAGTAGAGAGACCAGTGCAGAGGCTCTTATCATACTGTGTCTAAGAGTGCGGTGTCCTCCAAAGTGTCGCCACACATTTACAAACTTTCATCAGAAAAATTATGGAAAGAAAAAAGTTTTATTTCCTTATGAGTTCTAAAACATTTCACATAAACAAAAATAAGCTAGCAGTAACTTTTATTATTATTGTGTTGTGAACACTTTCCTGTGAATTACTGCCACAGTCTGTGTTACTCAGCCCTGGCCGTTATTTCCAGCACTGCCAACAGCGCAACAATATTACTAAGTGTCATATACCTTGGACAACATTACAGATCCAAAATCAAATACAGAATATTGTAAGAAAATTACAAAGTGAAGTAATGAATAATTTACCAAAAACACTGAATTAAATTAATATTAGCAATGGGCAAAAATAGATGAATGTCAGCAAAGAATATAACATAAATAATAATCAGAAGAACAAAGAGGCAAGTGGAGGACAAAGGATATTGACACCGCCGGATGTGCTCCATCACAATTGAATTAAGCAAAAAAAAAAAAAAAAAGAGAGAGAAAAGTTGGGGGTGATCAGATTACTTCATCTGTTCTGTACAAATATGGGACGCAGTTGGCTTGTCCACCCTTTGACCACTTAGCTTTGCTGACAAGTTACCCGGCTGGAAGCTGCAACAAGTGTTTCCGCGGCGCTGAGGCTAAACAGAACTTGTGACGCACTCTGCAGGAGAGTGACACAGCGGAGTTGGCAACTGGTGTCTGTACTGCTGAGGATAGAGCTTCTAGAAATTGGGAGCAAGCTATTAATTGGTCTGGGGTAATCATAAACGCCGAGAGAAGGCTGTAAAACTTGGACCCTTCGTGTCTACTGCATGAAGTGTGATGCAGGATGTGGAGCTTGCTGCTGATTGGTGGTCGTGTAGGATGCATCAGTGTCTGTCTCCTTGAAGGCGACCTTACACTCGCCTCCTCGCAGTAAATGCAAGAAAAAGTGACGTCACCGATTCGAAGTCGTGATATATAATTTAACAAAACGACCTACAGTTTTCTAGGAAACACAAAATCTCGTCTTTTCTCTCAAAGCAGAAAGAAAGGAGTTTACTTCGATACCTTGATTTCTGCTGTCTTGAATTTAGTTCTAGATGAGTCGAGACTGCCTTTGAGTAGATACCTGTACGTTTGTCGTTCTCATTTCTTGTACATAAAACAGGTTGGATTGTCTAAATAAGAGGCAAAACCCGCGATGAAGTATTTTCAGCAGACATAAATTATTTCTAAATCCCAAGTGGATATGGTAACAGAATCAAAACTCGTTAAAATTGCTTAAAAATTCAATTGAAATACATATTAGTAACTTACAGGGAAAGTTTGTTTCAATGCTTTGAGTTGAAAAACATATAAATTAATTTAAACCTGTTACCGAAATCATATTACATTAAATAAAAAAAAAAATGAAGTACCCATTTTTAATAGATGCTTCCATCAACTGGAAGAGTGACGTAGACATAGCCCCAGCGCTGATAAAGCCAAAGAACTTGGAAAGGGGAAAACTGCGGGTGATATCGTACTTGAGATGTTTTCCGTTTATTACACAAGCAATTTATGTCAGGAAAAAAAAATTCTGATCTCGTTACAAGTAGGTGTGAACAATTAAAAATTTAATAGCGAGCGAAATATATATAGAAATAATGGGGCCTTAAACTACAAGCAAATAAGACAGACTATTTTCAGTGGGTAACAGAGAGCACAGCTAATAACATTCTTTGGCCATTTTGACCATTATTATCATAGGGTATGAGCATTTTCAAAAGACGAAGCCATTGTTCCGCTCCTGTTTGGAATTCGTTACCGTCGACACAGAGTTGACCAGTCAGGAACAGATGTTCATTTTACCAAAATCAGCTGATGTTCCAGCCTGCCTTGTGACAAAACTTTCGTTAGTAGGTCGAAAGAAACCGGAAATTTGGCGCTCTGTGATACAAAGTCCAGCGGATTTGTTTTAACGATTTGTGACAACAAATGAGACCTGGGACCACCATGGAGGAAGGAATATATGGAGACGAGATAACGCGAAATCCGTGAAACCTCGTGAAAAAAACTGTGCCTGCGCGGCGGACATCGTAGGAGTACCAAAACATTGGGCTGTTTGCACTATGTCAGCTGTTGAGAATATTTCATTTTCTAATATTCTAAAGTTTTCTATAATGCCAAGTTTGTGATGCATATGGTTGCACAAACAGACAAGATAGGAAAAAACCTGGAATAGCGTTTCATAAGTAAGTCACATTGTAAGTATCGTTCTTGAAGTATCTGACAGGCAACCGCAACATTAGTGCCATTCGCTATAAATTTATTCATTGCTCTCAATAGGATCATATTATTCTCAAATTTTTGTTGGTGTAGTGTAGACAATTAGCATATGTTACTATTTTGCACCTGAAAAGCTAGCCTTATTGTAGACAAATGTTGGAAATTTAATTTAAACGGGTCATGTTTACATCGCGACACAGTGAATATGGTATTCTGCATGCATTACTCACGTTTAAGTTTACACTGAAATTGCACGATGAAATTAATCGTGATAATTTGTGCTGTGCGAACTACTAAACGTGATGAAGTAAACTTTGTTGACGGAAATGTAGTTCGCGATGCATTTCTTGTGTTTAGATGTGTCTACATAGTTTGATTTTGTCCGGCAATATTAATGGAAATGTTGGCAAGTTGAAATGCGGTGTATACCTGAAGAGAACAAACAATTTATTTATTATTAGCTGTTAGCTTCTGATTTTTGAATGTACTGATTTTTCTAGCAAAATTATATAGACCACTACCAGTACAATATCTTCTAAGTAAGCTCAGAAACTATGAGGTTTTATGAAGTATTAATTTTTTTTAAAGCTCTAAACATTGACTTATTCTTTTTTTTTTTAAATTTCAGATATGACTTGTTTCTGTTTGTAAATATGTCTACAAGTATATTTCTAGATTTTGAAATCTTCCTTGTCAATTACTGAAATAGAATGTGAAAATATAACCTATTTGAACATCAACTAAAATTTAAGGACTGTAGAAATAAACAGTTTGTTATTCAAGTTAAAAAGAATTATCTGCTCATTAAGTTACGTCCGAATTCATCATCAAATATGGATATAGCGATAGTTTTTTTCTGGTCCAGGCCGCATTTCAACCTAACCACGTCAATTTTAAGGTACAATATCTCGAGAACTAAGCGAGATATCAAAAAAAAATTTATTCTTTACTTTCAGTTTCCCTCATCGAGTTACATAAGAATTCGTCATCAAATTGCGGCGCCACGGTTATCGTTGAATCCCCTCATAACCTAACAACCTCACTTTTGAGACAGTATATCTCGCGAACTAAGCGAGATATCGAAAAATTTTATTCTTTATTTTCGATTTGTATCGTCGTGTTACATAAGCATCTATCACCATATTTGAGTTTGGGGACACGTTTATTCTGATTTTCAACCAGAAACTCCACTCTTTTGAGACAGTATATCTCGAGAACTAAGCACGATATCAAAAAATTTTATTCTTCATTTTTGATGTGTCTCGTCGAGTTACATAATAATCCATCATCAAATTGCGGTGTCACGGTTGTCTTATGATTCCCTTGAGGTTTTTGTGCATATTTCCGTGTTTCTCTGGTCAAGCAATATGGCGGCCTCCCTCCCCACTTGTCTCCACCCGGTTTCACTCCAATATGTGGCGAAGGTCCCTTGCGTCGTCTCCATATATTCCTTCCTCCATGGGGACCACCCTCAGTCAGTGCAGTGGAACACAGGAAGTGGTAACACTTCAAAGTTTTCAGTAAAGTAAAGGAGATGTTCTCTCCATAAAATGTTTAAAAAGTAAGTTCAAACTACACTTGGAAGGAGAAAAGATGGAGTTTTTAGAAACAAAAAACATGACACCATCAAACATGAAGCAATTTATATGGAAATTAATGGCACACAAGAGGGAAGCTATGAGTAGTATTATGGCTACAAAGGGAACAGACATTTTTCTCAAGGAATAAATTAATAATTCCTTCTAAACTTCTTCAGACCCATTGACACAGTTAAGCCTCTCTATACTTTACTCATGATGATCTTAAATAATGAATTATTGCAAGTGTTTTATAAGACAAACTATTTCCCATCATTAGCTCGGCCAAAGTTATGATCCTTAATAGTATATGACTAGTTTATTCTTTAACAGAATTAGGAATTGGAATATTTATTTCAAAGACCTTCTAAATTGTGAACCCCAGAGTGAAAAACTTACCTTTGACAAATATTCATTCCAAATCCAGATTCCGAATATCAAAATTTGTAATCCATAGAATTAAAAACAACAA
>JARYHS010006851.1:1149928-1166333 GCA_031002005.1 Vandiemenella viatica
GTGCCAGCTTGTGGTCATGGTCATCTTTTCCCTTCCATGGATTACTTTTAATTGTTACACCAATATCTTTTCAGGCCACGTCACCAATATACACAGGGAACAACTCTTTAGTTGCAAGTACCATGAATTTCCTTTAGTAGTTTTCAAGATTGGCAGGAATTTTCTTTACTCAATTTCAAACCACAAACTTTAATTTACTAAATCCTAGAAATTTTTGAATCATACTTGCAATTAAATTATAATTGTATCATGCCATATTCACTAACATTATTTTTTTTTCAGGTGTTATCATGGTATTTGTGTTCACGATCAGCAGCAGCCTTCCACTTCTGAAATTAGTGGAAACCCTTTTACAAAGTTAAATACCCTTATAATGCATAAAAGAATTAATATCAATAAGAAGTCTTGTATTTGTGAAGTTTGTGGAAAGTCCTTTGCGCAGTCTAGTAGACTTAAAGAACACAAAAGAGTTCATACAGGTGAGCGTCCTTATCCTTGTGAATTTTGTGGAAAATCCTTTGTGACGTCTAGTAACCTTATTTCACATAAAACAGTTCATATAGGTGAGCGTCCTTATCCTTGTGAATTTTGTGGAAAATTTTTTGCGAGGTCTAGTGACCTTATAAATCATAAAAGAGTTCATACAGGTGAGCGTCCTTATTCTTGTGCAATTTGTGGAAAGTCCTTTGTGAGGTCGAGTCGCCTAATAGAACATAAAAGAGTTCATACAGGTGAGCGTCCTTATTCTTGTGGAGTTTGTGGAAAATCGTTTGCACTTTCTAGTCACCTTAAAACACACAGAAGAGTTCATACTGGTGAGCGTCCTTATCCTTGTGAAGTTTGTGGAAAGGCCTTTACGAGGTCGAGTATCTTAATACAACATAGAAGAGTTCATACTGGTGAGCGTCCTTATCCTTGTGAAGTTTGTGGAAAGCCCTTTACTAGGTTGAGTAACCTAATACAACATAAACGAGTTCATACTGGCGAACGTCCTTATTCTAGTGGAGATTGTTGAAAATCCTTCTCAGTTTCTAGTAACCTTGTAATACATAAAAAATTCCATGCAAGCGAGTGTCATCCTTAGGTATCTTACGGGAAATTGGTTATGCAAACTAGTATTGCTATTGCTTCTGAGCTGCTTTATGGTTGTAAACTTTGAGGAAAGTTTTTTAAAGGGTCTCGAGACCTTAGAGTGCATACAAGAATTCATGGAGATGAGCGTCCTTATTCTAGTTAGATTTGTGGAAAATCATTTACAGTATCAATTTGGCTTGTAGGACTTGAAACAGTTCATACAGGTGAACGTCCTCTTCTTTTAAAGAATATGAAAAATTATTTGTGATCTCTCGTAATGTTAGAGGGTGTTCATTAATGATTTGGGGTGTTTTTCCAGAATTTCGGACCCCCTCCCCCCGCCGGTGAGACTTCGTGAGATTTCGTCGGACCCCCCTATAAAATGACGTGGGATTTTGAGGGGGAAACACCCCCCCCCTCCCTTCCGATCAACCTCGCAAGTTTTTGAGACTTTTTTTTAGGTCTCATGCTCCGAAGGGTGGTTATACCCCCCCCCCCCTAAAATTCAACTTTCGCGGCATATGTAGTCCTTTTCTTTCTCCGTAATTCTACAAGAGAATTTCAAAACCTCACGTGAAACTTCCGTTGACTTCCTCCCGCTTGGTGAGGATTCGCGAGATTTCGCCGGGCTTGCCCCCCCCCCCCTATTTCACCTCACGTTATTTATCGATATTCACACTGATGACCGGAATTATGATTTTAAACTTTGTGGAAAATGTTTTTTGATGGAGTCTGTTACTTTTTGCAAGACAAAAGAATTCACATCATTTAGCAATATTATGCTTGAGAAATTTTTAGAATACATATCAGTGAGTGGTCTTAACCTTGTAAAAATTGCAAGAAATTGTTTACACAGGCTCAAGAACCTAAAATATATATTATAGTTAATATAGATTGGATTTCTTATGCTTGTGATGTTTGTGGAAAATCTTTTAAAGGACTAGTAACATTAGAACATTTTAATGATATCCTTACGAGTGACCTACTTTATGGAGTTTATGGTAAATCATTGAATCATTATTTCAGCTGTACGCTGGTTAAAAGTGTATATACAGGCAAGCGGCCTTATATTGGTTTATTTTTTAGGATGTTATTTAGTCAGTCTCGTGGTCTCAATGAGTAGCCTTTATGTTTGTAAAATTTGTTGGGAATTTAATTAGTTACCTAGTGATACATTAAAGAATTGTTATTTTTTACCTGTTTTTAGAAAATCATTTAAGCTCTATGGAATTGATGTAATATGCAAAATAAACCACGTAAATGATTAAACTTACTTTTGTGATGGTCATGGAAAAGTATCTCATTAGTTAATTATCTATAAAACTCACAAAAAGTTTATACAGGTGAGTAGCCTTATTATTGTGATTTGTGGATAATTGTGTAAGCGTTCAAGTTAACTTACACCTATACTTGTAAGCTACCTTATTTTCATGAAGTTTGTGGTAAATAATTTCTATTTAAGACATAAAAGAATCTGTATAAATGAATACCTATAGTCTTGTGCAGATTGTGGAAAATATTATTACTATTAGAACACATTAAAGAAGCCATTATATTTGGTATACCATATGCTAGTGAAACTTTGTAAATATTGTATTTATTATCTTGTAACCTCACACAGCGTATCATTATCCATATGTTAGCAGCCTTGAGCTAGTGAAATTTTTATAAAATAGTTTATGGTGTATTGTTGCATTATAAATCATAGAAGAATCCAGTTGAGTGGACATCAGTTTCAAAGTAATTTGTTCACACTGTCTATTAATCTTTGTTGGATTGGAGAATATATTATGCGGTGGAACATTTGGTTGAAATGTTTGCAGAAAATCGATTACTCAGTCTAATGGAATTCTGTCAATTTTCTTAGCCTTAGGACATATTAAAAAAAGTATACTAACAACAATGTTTGTATATTGTGTTTGAGAAATTTACATTACTCAAATTGTTTGATTTATTGTTTCATTTTAGATTAGTCAGATAATGAATATTAACTAATGATACTGGTGTTTTTATTTCTTAGCTTTTTTGTTCAAGGTGAAATAAAATATGTATAAAATTCATTTTTTGATGTATCTGCTTTTTCCAATATATAAGTATCTAATAATTCAGTACTTTTAATCACTTCTTAGTTATGTTGTACACTGGGTGTGCGCTGATTTCTGTTTAAAGTCGTTTCATAAAATTTCTTTCTTTAACTTCTGTTTGTTTGCTTGAAACATGAATACCACTATTTGAAGACAACCATGTGTCTAAGGTATTTTGCCCGAAGAATTATTACTTGGATATAACTAATATAGTCAACTTTTGATTTTGAAGTCATGTAACATAATATAAGCATCTTCATTCTTCATACTTGTTGAAATTTTAACTACACACAAATATTTTATTAGAGAAGACTTATTATGTCACTAACACTGCCAATCATGTGAGTGCTGATGTTCATCATGATTGATAACTGTTTTTGCTGCTGTTCCTTTGTAGCTGGTGGCATTTTTCAATCCCTGACAGTAAATGAGAGATTTTATTCTTGATTGTGGAGTGCTTTCTGTTTATGTTTGGAATTATTTTGCAAGATTTTTTTTACTCTCAGTATATAACTTTATTAATTTTAACTTATTTATATTGAGTATATGTTAAGAATGCTTTGGATATTAGTTATCAGAAATAACCTTCCTGTTTAAGATTGTGTTGTAGACAATAAGAAATAATGTCCATGTTTATTAGAAGTTTTTTATTGCAAAAAGACTTTTATAATTTTTTATCCGTTTTTCAGCTGTGCTTTAATTACTGTTTTTAATAAATAATCTACTCAGCTTCACAAAGAACAAATAATTTCTTATCACTGTCACCGATTTTGTAATTTTCCAACCAGTATATACAACACACAAAGGATCAAATCATTGTATGTATTTAGTCTTCAAATACATATTGAAATATTAGCCTCAACTTGTTTTCTGGCCTAATCTTTTATGATTCTTAGCCAACCCTCCTTCTTTATCCGGGCTTGGGACCATGAACATCAACTACTAAGTTACTTAATCCAGCCAGTACTTGTATTTGAAATAGTAGCAGTGGTGTTGTAGAATGTAGCAGTAGTCTCTGAACAAGTTGCCAAGGCCCTGTGGATGAGTCTGATGTAGGTAGAGCTCTCTATTACTTTTCATGGTGAAGCATTAGGATTCAATTAACTGTGTCGCACATTGTGCAGTACTGTCCACTGCGTGCCTTTCCTGGTAGTCTGGAAGACCTAAAATTGGCTACGCCTGATGCGGTGGCCTGGTTGGAGCGACTCGACGTCACGCTGTAGTGGTTGTGATTGGTGACCCTATCCCACTGGCCGGCTCAGTGCATTGTCCGCTGTACTATGTGTAAATATATGTACATATGTGTGTTTAGTTTGTTCATTGATTGGTTGTTGAATAGTATATATGTCAAATAAGATCATACACAAAATAAACAAAATAAAATAAATAATTAGGATTCAATCCCTTTACTTCTGAAAACAGGTAGATATCACTTGCCTGACAGGTGATCTGACAATCCTGAAGCCTAGCATTTATTTTGTGAGGACACAACTTTGATCGTTACTTTGGCAGACTAGATTTTGGTTACCTATTATTTTCATCAGTCCTCAGCATCTTCATATAAATAGTGGGATAGTTTAGTTAGAAAGATAGTAGGGAAAATATTTTCCATTCCTTTCACCCAATCCACTCCCCACACTAATGACATTAACAACCAATCAAACCCTTCACACAAGATCTGTTATTCAGTTGGCAGCTTGAATGTATTTAATATATACACTGTAGTTCTCAGTACCCTCTCGCAATATTTCAGGATAAATCCCATTCTGTTATATCACTGTTACCCTCTTCACTCTCTTCTCCTACAGATGTGGGGTTCTGGGAAGTATCTCTTGTAGTACTGACTATTAGTTAAAAGCTATCATAGTACTTGGCTTCTATAGGTCTCTTGTGTCCAACATTCTATTGAAACATACAAGGCAGTTAATAATGACATATATAAAAGTAGCATTGAGTTGTGCTGTGGATCTACTGGTTCTTAAGATCTTTTATACTTTTACTGTGATTAAAATTGAATGGCGATACTATTTCCAATTAGCTAACAGAAGTGATAATGTGTCCTTTTAACTTTTTTTGTGAAATGAATTAGATTTAAAGCCTGCAAATGTTAGTTTTAATAGTTGTATAACAAAAATTTGTTTCCAATTATATCATACTTAATGATGACTATGTAGAAAGAACAATAACTATTAATTAGGTTTTGCTAGATTTGTTGGAATTATCAGTACAATGACATTGTAACATGGAAAACAGTATCTGCAATGCTTATTGTTGGTTCTGACTTAGACTGGACTATATGTACAGATCAAGTCTGTATTCTAGATGTAGAATTCTTAAACTGGTGGAAGCGAATGATTATTGTTTGTTGGATGATGTAGCTTGATTTTATTATAATTGCAGGCAGTGAATTTCCAAGATCTCTGCTGGTTATTGCATCTTACTACAGTATGTCGAGTGGTTACTCTGTCAACATTACTTCTTCATTATATTCTTTCCTTTTTTGTGCGATAATCTGCAACATGCTGTTTAAAATTGTCTACTGGAGGGTAACTTCAGTTTCAAAGTGTTATTTGGGATTCTATTTAACAAACCTCAACTCGCAAGTGGTTTTCACTACGCACCATACTTCTTGGGCTTTGTGTAACCCTGTGATCAGCAAAAGAGTTTAGAAGGGTAAAAACGGTTACTATATTTTGAGCCACTCTATTATAAATCTACCCTTTTCTAAAACACTATAATCAGAGAGGAAAAGAATAGACTTGCTCAGAATTAACACTGGTGCAGCGAATGCCTCCACTTCTAAACTAAACTCTCATTTTGTTTTTATACTCCTTATTGTATTAGCCAGAGGTACAGGAGCGTTTAATTTATGACGCGTCCGCGCGCACGGCAATAATCGCCCGGCACAGCGACCGCTCGCTTGCCGGTAAATCACACTGCGCATCGCCGGTGCTTAGGAATGCCTCATGCTTGCGCTTATTTCTTACCTTATAACGCATGCTGGAATACACGCTTGACATCTTCTAAGGAAGTTTTGGCTAACTCTCTGCAGTGTGTGCGAAGAAATATTATTATTTTTAGTTTTAACGTTTTCCCTAAGTTCCTCTTCCGTACTGGGATTTGAATCATAAACACGCACTTTTATGTAACCCCACAAAAAGAAATCACAAGGTGTCATGTCTAGAGAACGCGGAGGCCACAATCCACGACTGATAATTTGATTTTCACCGTAAACACGCTTTAAAGCACGCATAGAATTTTCGGCTGTATCATGAGTTACACTGTCTTGTTGAAAATGACCGTAATTTCTTTCATCTTCTGTCAGCTGTTCAAAAAAGGTATTTAAAATATTTTCTTTCAGTAAAAATGGTGCGCTTACGTTTCTTAGGCATGTCCATTAAGGACCCTGTAGCATGAAACTTGTTTACCAATCTTTGTATAGTTCACCTGCGTGGAAATTCGGCTCCTGGAAAGTTTTCAATAAACATATACCTGCACCTCCTTGCAGATTCGTATTTCACATAACAATCATAAAGGTAAACTCGTTGCTGGAAAGTTTACTTCATCTTGACTTCATAGTATCTTCAATTCACACAATCTAGCTGAGAACTGAGTTGCAACAGCGCATTTGCTGTGTTGTGAAGGGCCTGATATCGTCCGAGGGGCGGCCCATGCATTGTTATCAGTATGAAAGTGGAACTTAGGGAAAACATAAGAACTAAAATTATGAATACTTCTTCACAAACACTGCAGAGAATTAGGCAAAACATCCTTAGAAGATGTCAAGCGTGTATTGAAGCCGATGGCCAACATTTCCAGCAGGTGCTATAAGGTAAGACATCGACGCACGCAAGAGGCGCTCCAGAGCAAGGGCGCTGCCCCGTGTGAGTTGCCGGCAAGTGAGGCGGCGCTGCGCCGGCCGATTATTGCCGTGCGCGCAGACGCGTCATAAATGAAACGCTGTGGAGAATAAAATGGTTTTCTAAAGTGCATTGAAGTTTTTCGTCGATGAAGTATGAAGCAAGCAATGTCGCTGAATTTTCTGTTTTCTTAATCTTTCTACCAAATTTTGGTGGACACAGTGTTGAATTGACCAGGATTATCCGTGGCTGCTGTTGTCTATGCTGTTGTTGAGAGTGTAGATTGTACGCGACGTGTCGCGGGCTTGAATTCAAAGTGCAGGAACTAGTGTTTATAGCAGAACCTGAAACATGCTCAGAACATTTCTGTAATGAATCGCCAAATATAGGACATGTTTCTGTATATTGGCACACGTATAACGTACTCGGGATGTAGTCTTGCTCGGCCGCTTGTGCTAGCAGGGAGTAGAGAGACCAGTGCAGAGGCTCTTATCACACTGTGTCTAAGAGTGCGGTGTCCTCAAAGTGTCGCCACACATTTACAAACTTTCGTCAGGAAAATTATGGAAAGAAAACAGTTTTATTTCCTTATGAGTTCTAAAACATTTCACATAAACAAAAAATAAGCTAGCAGTAACTTCTGTTATTATTGTGTTGTGAACACTTTCCTGTGAATTACTGCCACAGCCTGTGTTACTCAGCCCTGGCTGTTATCTCCGGCACTGCCAACAGCGCAACAATATTACTAAGGGTCATATACCTTGGACAACATTACAGATTCAAAAGCAAATACAGAATATTGTAAGAAAATTACTAAGTGAAGTAATGAATAATTTACCAAAAACGCTGCATGAAGTTAATATTAGCAAAGTGCAAAAATAGACGGTTGTCAGCAAAGAATATAACATAAATAATAATCAGAAGCACAAAGAGGCAAGTAGAGGACAAAGGATATTTTACACCGCCGGATGCGCTCCATCACAATTGAATTAAAGCAAAAAAAAAAAAAGAGAGAGTGAGAAAAGTGTGTGGTGGTGGTGGTGGTGGTGGTGGGGGGTGGGCGTGATCATGTTACTTCATCTGCTCTGTACAGATAGGGGACGCAGTTTGCTTGTCCATCCATTGACTGCTTAGCTTTGCAGACAGAAGTCACCCGGCTGGAAGCTGCAACAGGTGTTTCCGTGGCGCTGAGGCTAAACAGAAATTGTGACGCACTGTACAGGAGAGTGACACAGCGGAGTTGGAAACTGGGGGTCTGAACTGCTGAACATAGAGCTTCTAGAAATTGGGAAGCACGCTATTAATTGGTCTGGGGTAATCATAAACGCCGAGAGAAGGCTGTAAAACTTGGACCTTTCGTGTCTACTGCATGAGGTGTGATGCAGGATGTGGAGCTTGCTGCTGATTGGTGGTCGTGTATGATGCATCAGTGTCTGTCTGCGTGAAGGCGACCTTACACTCGCCTGCTCGCAGTAAATTCAAGAAAAAAGTGACGTCACCGATTCGTAGTCGTGATATATAATTTAACAAAACGACCTACAGTTTTCTAGGAAACACATAATCTCGTCTTTTATCTCAAAGCAGAAATGAAGGAGTTTACTTCGATACTTTGATTTCTGCTGTCTTGAATTTAGTTCTAGATGAGTCGAGACTGCCTTTGAGTAGATACCTGTATGTTTGTCGTTCTCATTTCTTGTATATAAAACAGGTTGGATTGTCTAAATAAGAGGCAAAAACCGCGATGAAGTATTTTCAGCAGACATAAATTATTTCTAAATCCAATGTGGATATGGTAACAAACTCAAAACTCATTAAAATTGCTTAAAAATACAATTGAAATACATATTAGTAAGTTACATGTTACAGGGAAAGTTTGTTTCAATGCTTTCAGTTGAAAAACATATAAATTAATTTAAACCTTTTACCGAAATCATATTACATTAATTTTAAAAAAATAATAATAATAAAGTACCCATTTTTAAAAGATGCTTCCATCAAGTGGAAGAGTGACGTAGACATAGCCCCAGCGCTGATAAAGCCAAAGAACTTGGGAAGGGGAAAACTGCGGGTGATATCGTACTTGAGATGTTTTCCATTTATTACATCAAGCAATTTATGTCAGAAAAAAAAATTCTGATCTCGTTACAAGTAGGTGTGAACAATTAAAAAAATATCATCGGCCAATAATTAAAAATTTAATAGCGAGCGAAATATATATAGAAATAATGGGGCCTTAAACTACAAGAAAATAAGACAGACTATTTTCAGTGGGTAACAGAGGCACAGCTAAAAACATTCTTTGGCCATTTTGAGCATTATTATCATAGCGTATGAGCAGTTTCAAAAGACGAAGCCATTGTTCCGCTCCTGTTTGGAATTCGTTACCGTCGACACAGAGCTGACCAGTCAGGAACAGATATTAATTTTACCAAAATCAGCTGATGTTCCAGTGTTCAGTAAAGTAAAAGAGATGTTCTCTCCATAAAATGTTAAAAAGTAGTTTCAAACTACACTTGGAAGGAGAAAAGATGGAGTTTTTAGAAACAAAAAACATGACACTACCAAACATGAAGCAATTTATATGGAAATTAATGGTACACTAGAGGGAAGCTATGGTTGAAGTTATGAGTAGTATTATGGCTACAAAGGGAACAGAATTTTTCTCAAGGAATAAATTAATAATTCCTTCTAAACTTCTTCAGACCCATTGACACAGTTAAGCCTCTCTATACTTTACTCATGATGATCTTAAATAATGAATTATTGCAAGTGTTTTATAAGACAAATGATTTCCCATCATTAGCTCGGCCAAGGTTATGATCCTTAACGGTATATGACTAGTTTATTCTTTAACAGAATTAGGAACTGGAATGTTTATTTCAAAGACCTTCTAAATTGTGAAAACTTACCTTTGAAAAATATTCATTCCAAATCCAGATTCCGAATATCAAAATTTGTAATCCATAGAATTAAAAACAAAAAACCCGTGGGAAAGATGATACAACTGCTGAAATTTGGAAAATATGTGGTACAACCATTGTATATAAAGTTTATCCGATTTTTTAAAATATCTTGATCAAGGATAAACTGTCCAACGATTGGAAATTTACTCTAGTTCACCTCACTTCAAGTGCTTTTATTTTCAAATTGACGCTATATTTGGTGACTGCGAGTTGATAGTAAAACGTCTTTGTTTGAATGTTGTTCAGCGTTTTATATTTTCATATTATTGTCGGTCATCCGACCCAGAAAGTTTTTGATAATACCTATAAGAATGCTATAATATTTAAGATCTCAAAATCTAAGTTTAAATACTAGTATTAATTATTTTCATCAACCATAAACTGTATGTTTCGTTAGGGAAAGTTGAATCATTTGCGAGAATATTTGCAGAAATGCCGTCTGTATTAGGTTAACTGTGTGCTGAACGGCCAACATTTAGCTCGTACTCCGAATACATCGGCGGTGCGATTTGCCATCAGCTGCTATTTTACTCACCGTCAACATCATTCCTTCAAATTCGACAACTGTGAACGAGAAACGAGTGATCTTCACTCACCCAGCACGTGACCTGGTGCCGGCTGGCTGCAAGGCTTGTGCACCGCAGCCCTGGCTGGACCCCAGTGAGGGCACTGCACACTCACTGTTAGTGGTGATTCCTCCGTGTAATGGGTACAGCAGACTTGTCGGCCCTTTCCGTGATTTATAACAGAACAGACCGGTACCGGCATTTAGAATCCGTCATAATCTCAACATAGAAACAATACACGACACAGAACAATACGAACGCGTGGACGGGAGCTGTGAACCACACGGAGGAAGTGAACGCAGCAGGCGCAGAACCCGTCGATGTCATACCCTAGTTCCCTGCTCAAGTAGTCATACCATCCTCTGTAGGTGCGATACACAACATGACTTGGCCCACTGACCTCATCTCGAAAAGATTAAAACATTTAAAAACTGTTTGTCACAGTCTCAAAGTAATGGCTTTGCTGAGGATACTGTGCAATTAAAAACTAAATTCAAATACAGCTAGCTGGCTGATTGTGTGCGTGGATTGGCTTTATTTATTTTTAATTAAAAGAAACACGCTCGTTTTGCTTTATTATGAGTTGTTTCATCCAACAAAAATGCAAAGTGCGTTAGGTTTCTTCGTGGTGATGTCGTTTACAAATTACAAAGACATGAACAAGCACTCATATCTCAGCCTCACCAATCAGTAGGCGCAGCAAAAAATATTTCACCTAAAATATGCCTGTCGATATGCAACTGATTTCTACTCGCAAAAGAAGATAACAACAACAAACCCATAGCATAAACGGTTTCTACTCTGTTGCTCATACAACTTACATCTGAGAGGCGAGGAACAATGTAAAGATGCTCTTGAAGAGTTCATTAAATTTTGTGTCGAAATTTTGAAAGACCACATAGAAATATTTAGTTAAATTTTATTGAAATGGAACACAGGCTCCGGTGGCAATTTACCTACACACCCATCTTCCCCCTATCCTGCACCCATCTACAAATTTTATCTTTAAATTCTTTCAACGTTTTCGGTAAATTATTCATCATTTATCTTGGTAACTCATTCCAATCATTCACACCCTTACCTAAAAAAGAGAATCTTCCTACACCCTTGTGCCTGAAATCGAGTGCCAGCTTGTGGTCATGGTCATCTTTTCCCTTCCATGCACTACTTTTCATACCTACTTGCAATATCTTTCCATGCCTCATCGCCAGTATATGCCCTGTACACTCCCATGACCCTCCTCATTCCTCCTCCTGTCTTACAATGAATCCCATTCCAGCTCCTTTATCATATCCTGTCACTGATTGCATTCTGCGATAATTTCCAGAAACAAATCTAGCAGCCCTTTTTTGCACCCTCTCCAACTCCTGTATTTGATACGTAAATTGAGGGTCCCATACTACACCTACCATATTCGAGCAATGGTCTGATCAAAGTTTTGTAACCCAATTCCTTGACTTCTCTCGTACATCCCCTCATCACTCTCTCCAACAAGTGCAGAATTTTAAACCTTTTCCTACCACCTGTCCTATGTGTCCTGCCCAGTTAAGTTTGTTATCAAATGTAATTCCAAGATATTTACATTTCAAGTCTTCAGCAAGCAATTCTTTCCCCACCTTATATTCATAATTAACCTTTTGTTTTTTATTTGTGTATTCGAATAAGCTGACTCTTCCTTGCATTTATCTTCATTCCATGTTTACCAACTCAATTAGATATCCTGTCCAGATCATCCTGCAACTGTTTACAATCCTCTATTGTTTTGATTCTTTTATACAGCATTATGTCATCTGCAAACAATCTAAATTCAGATAGTAAACAATCAACACAATTATTCATTAGAATAATGAATAGCAATAGGTCCCAATACGCTACCCTGTGGCACCCCCATTTTTACTTCCACTTCTTTTGATAGTACATTTCGTACCATTACTTTCTGTTTTCTACCTTTTAAAAATTATTCTACCCAGCAAATGACTTTCTTATCCAATCCAATGGTTTTTACCTTATTTACTACCATTTTATGGCTTACTCTGTCAACCGCCTTAGACAGATCTAGTGCTACACTATCAATTTGGCCTCCCTTGTCCATTTCACCTGAAATATCTTGCATATATCCCACCAACTGAGATTCACATGAATATCCTTGCCTGAACCCATGTTGCCTGCTTGAAAACCACTTACGTTCCTTACATATATTTCTGATGTGGTTGCATATCAATCTTTCCATTAATTTACTTACCGCTGATGTCAAACTGATTGGCCTGTAATTCTCAACTCTATTTCTCACCCCTCCTTTATGTACCGGTACTACTATTGCACTTTTCCAGTCCTGTGGTATGCAGCAAGTATCCAGACTCAATTTAAATAACATTTCAAAATAAGGTACAATGTCACATCCGGCTATCTTTAAAATATCAGTAGTAATATTATCTACACCAGCACCTTTGTTTTTTTTCAGCTTTCTTATTTCCTTCATGATTTCCTCAGGACGAATTTCAAATTTTTTACTATCTTCATTTCTAATTGTGTTGTTAAGCTCGTTCTCCGAATTAGACCTTACCGTTTCTGATTCACTGTCCATAATGCTTTCACTGAACCAGTTACTTAAAATCTCTGCCTTTTTAAAATCCTCAGTAACTTCTTCTCCATCCTTATCTATAAGTGTCTCTACACCCTCCCTTCCCCTCAGTTTTCTGATATAGCCATACAAATTTCTAGATGCATCAGTCAATGGTCCTCCTGCACTGACAATACTCTTCATAAACCTATCTTTAGCCACTTTCTTTGCTGTTATTAAGTCCTTGTTTAGTTGTTTTAAATATTCCCTACTACCCTGTAGTCTCTTAACTCTGTTATGTTCTCCTCTTACCAACCTCTTTAACCTCCTCACTTCCTTGGAATAAAATTTTCCTCCCCCTTTTTTATTATCTCCTTGAACTCTTCCCACCTTGACTCTACTGTACTTGTGCCTTCCTTCCATTTGCTGAATTGTTCCCTGAAATATCTCTTCAAGTTTGAAACCTGTGCCTTTTTATAATTGTACCTATTTCCCCCTTCAAGTTAGGCTGCTGGTTTACTGAATCCTCTAATATCCATCAGAACTGCTTCATGATCACTTATTCCTTCAGTTACTTGATACCCCACAAGGTTTTCATCGGGCTTAATTAGAAATATATCCAAAATATTTTGTCCCCTAGTATTTTGCTCAACCACTTGTGTAAATCCTCCTTCCCTTATTAAGATATTTGCAAATCTTTGCTCCCTTGTGTTATTTATCTTATTTCCTTTCCCAGTTTACAGCTGGTAAATTTAAATCCCCACCAATGATGATCATTCTATTCTCACCTCTGAAATCTGAGTATGAATTTAATTTCTCCCCAAGAGCCTCATCTTCTTCTGCCATTCTTCCACTGCGGTAAACGGCCAACACTCTGGTTTTTTCTTTTTTATCTACCCCAGAAATCTACCCCAAGTAATTCATGGTCTTGATCTACGAACGCCAATGAACTGTGGTAGTTTTTGCTAACTAGTATGAAAACTCCTCCACCAATTGCTCCTCTATCTCTGCGGTACACTGTGTAACCATCAGGAAAAACCTCACTGTCTAGTACTTCTTCTTTTAACCAACTCTCTACCCCAATTATTACTTGTGGTTCGTGTATCTCTATTAAGTTGGCAAATTCGATTACTTTGTTCATTATACTTCTACAGTTTACCATTAACACCCTTGCTACTGGCTTTACATTTTCAAAATTTATCTTCTCTTTCCCAGTTTCACCCCAGTCAGTTATTGTTTCAGCCACTTCATCTATTTCTTTAACATCTATGACTTTTCCCATCATGAATCTGCAATCAGCATCATGGAGGAAGGAAATATATGGAGGAGAAGTGACGTTAAATTAGGTGAAGCAGGCTCGCGCAAGCGCAGCGGCGGCAGCGGCGATATAGCGCTTCCAAACAATTGTGATTTTCCCAGTATATCCCGAAAACTAAGCAAGATATCGAAAAAATTTATTCTTTATTTTCGATTTGTCTCGTCGTGTTACATAAGAATTGATCATTAAATTTGACTTTTGCGAAATTTTTCTTCTCCATTTCAACTCAAGACACCTCACTTTTGATACAGTATATCTCTAGAACTAGGTGAGATATCGAAAATTTTTATTCTTTATTTTTCATTTGTCTCGTCTTTTTAAATACGAATTCATCATCAAATTCGACTTTGACAAATTTTTTCTTCTGAATTTCAACCTAAAACCATTTCACATTTGGGACAGAATATCTCGAAAACTAAGCAGGATATCAAACAATTTTATTCTTCATTTTTTATTTGTCATATCGAGTTACATAATAATCCATCACCAGATTGCGGCGTCACCTTTATCCTAGAGTCCCCTTGAGGTTTTTGTACATATTCCCCGTGTCTGTATGGAAGCGGCCATGCCCCCTCCACTCCGGCCATGCCCCCCCACTCCTCCTCCGCCCTGCTTCACTTCAATGCGTGGTGAAGGTCTCTTGCGTCGTCTCCATATATTTCCTTCCTCCATGATCAGCATCACTTTGATAATCTAAAGAGGTTAAAAATTTGCAGGTACTTGTTACTACAAATCCAGAATGAAATTATCGACCTATGTGAAGATGTCAGTAGCGATGACGTCAGTACAGACGTAAAGAATGCTTCTGGCTGTAGTATCTTGGCGAACAAGAGCAGTGAAATATCAGGGGAGGAGAAAATTATATTGGTGCTGGTTTTCTGGGAGGTTGGTACGAGAACAGATTTTAGGTTTTGAAGATTTGACTGCCATAAACGAAACTCTATTTCTTCTGAACTCACAATTTTGTAACTTTCACACGTTTTGAGCTAGAAAATGTATTGGACGAGGCAACAATGGGTGTATCATTACTGCAGGAAAGAATGGAAATGTTATAGAATAATACATTCCAGATCACCGTGTTTTCACTGCGCTAGTCATAAACTAAACTATTCTGTGAACGACTTACAGCAATTAGTAACGATAAAAAAATAAAATCTCCACAATATTATAAATAATTAAATTGTTTCGTGTAATTCTTTTCGTCGAGAATATGTACCATATATATCAGCGTTTCTCAACCTTTTTCAGTGAAATGTCAAAATTGATTCTGTAGACCACAAACTTGTATGGGCCTAACATTTTACCTCTGTGTATATTATTAATAAACTCTACTAATGGTAATTGCCACTAACCGCGATCCCTTAAAATCTATATCTTCATTAAGGCCCTAATGTAAAGATCTTAAAATATTATTTAAATTGAGTCTTGACACTTGCTGCTTACCAGAGGATTGAAAAAGTGCGATAGTAGTGCCGATACATAAAGGAGGGGTGAGAATTCGAATGAATAATTGCGTTGATTGTTTACTATAAGAAATTAGATTGTTTTCAGATAACATAATGCTATATAAAAGGATCAAAATAGCTGAGGATTGCAAAAAGTTGCAGAGTGATCTGGACAGGATATCTAGTTGGGTTGGTAAACATGGGATGAAGATAAATACAAAGAAGAATTAGCTTATTAGTTGCACAAATAAAAAACTAAGAGTTTATTATGAATATAAGGTGGAGAAAGAATTGCTTACTGAAGACTTGAAATGTAAATATCTAGGCATTGCATTTGACAACAAGCTTAACTGGGCAGATAACATTGGACAGGTGGTAGGAAAAGGTTTCAAAATTCTGCATATGTTGGAGAGGGTGATGAGGGGATATACGAGGGAAGTAAAGGAATTGGGTTACAAAACTTTGATCAGACCATTGCTCGAATATGGTAGTGTAGTATGGGACCCACATTATGGGTATTAAATACAGAGGTTGG
>JARYHS010006851.1:1167333-1194068 GCA_031002005.1 Vandiemenella viatica
CTTACGGTGCAATTTTAGTTTAAAAAAATTCCAACAGCGTCTGTACTGCCATTTTTATAATACAATCGCCAAACCCGAAATACATTTATCGGTAACCTGTACCTCTAAAAGTTACCATATGAGACGAACGTCATTCCCAATCAGCCTGTAATGTATTCCAACGCTAGGAAGAAAGGAAAAAATTAACAATTTTTCGATGGCTTTTACGTCGAGGTCATTAGAGGCGAGAAAGGACTGAAGGCAAGGAATGGGAAGGAATTCAGCCATGGCCTTCTGAAGCAACCATACTTGCATTCGCGTGGAGTGATTTGGGGAAACTTGGAAAACCCAAATCTGGATGCCCGGACGGGGACTCGAATCCGCGTCCTCCCGAATACGATGCCAGAGCGTTAACCGTTCACCCACCACGCTCGGTGCTTTTAATTTTGTAACAATTCAAGAACCATCCAGAAAAATAATCCACAATGGTACATCGGCCAAGAAAGGTATAAATAAGCTGGATTAGGTTGTAGTGATGTGGCGGTAATATTTCTGGATAAAACCTCATCGTCTAGCGCAGTGCTAAGGGTGCGTCCATAAACTACTTGGATCGGTCTAGGGGGGGGGGGGGAATTGGCTGGAAAACTACGTTGGGCTACGTGAGGGGGGGGGGGGTTTCCGAGCCAGACCACGTAGCTTTCCTTTCATATTATTTGTCACAGTTAAAATGAGGAACATAACACGCAAACAGTATGTGGATATTTATTTCAAGTCTTTTTATTATCTCCGTATGTAATTTACGATAGTGTGACAAGAGAAAACAGTACAACATGTCTTCTGGAATCAATAAAGGAAAAATATTCGTCCTGCGTAGGGAGGGAGGGGGGGTTAGAAGGAAACGCCACGTCGGACTACGTGGGGGGAGGGGGGGGTTCACAGGAGACGTGGTTTATGGACGCTCCCTAACCTGAACACTTCACGAATCGACCAACAGCCGGAATTCATTACTCCCGTTTTGTGTATTTTAATCGTCACGGCAAAAAGTTAATAAGAAGTCTGCAAAGAACGTCCGAACAGCTACCAGAATAGTCTGACGTCATAAAATATGCCAGGTCTGAAATAAAAAATTTTCGAGGTAAGACTGTAATCCATAAATCAAAATCTTCACATGTGTTTCCCTAAGAAATGTGTGCCAGTAGAATGACTTTGTATTATTTTCAATGTGAAAATTATTTTTTTTAAGTGCTTGTCACCGAAAAAATAAGTGAAAGTTATGCAGAAAAATGAATTCGTATTACGGAAACTTTTGTGTGTAAATAATTATTTAATTCAACAAATACCACACAGTAATGAAGAGAAATGGATGTAGGAAAGAAAATGTGTTGGTGGGTATCGAACCCCTGACCTGTTGGCCCCTGCTGCTGTATACTCTGCATGTGGAGTACAGAGGCGTAGCTAGGTCAACAAGGGCCCGGTGCAAAAAATTTATTTGGGCCCTCAGGCCAAATGGGGTGACCTTTTTTTTTGCTTTGTGTTGCTGGTAAGGGACCCCTGAGCTGAGGATGGGGCCCCTTGAGTTGTGCTTAGGGTCCCCCTGACCAGTGGTTGGGAGCCCCCCTGAGCAGTGAGAGGGCCCTTAGTGAGGGGCTTCCTGTGTCTCAGGGGCCCCCTTAGAAGACTTGTAGAGCTAAATAAAGAAAAAAAGGTCGCCAGTTTGCCTGAAGGCTCGTGTGGGCGTCTGAACTGCCCTTGGGGGCCCTCAGAGGTGCGCTTTGAGGCCCCCTAATGAATGCTTGGGGGCCCCCTGAGCGTAGGAGCCCCGGTGCACTGCACCGCCTAGCCCCATAGTAGCTACGCTCCTGGTGGAGTATTACCATCTGCTGTATAAAATGAACGGCATTATGATGACGTGTTACTATAATATGCATCCAGTTAGTTCGAAACCCATATTCTAACTGGAAGTGTCTCGAGGTTAGAAATAAAGTTTCGCTTCATTACTGAGTAATAACGATGCTCCAAACGAAACTTAGCCGCAAACCGCAGCTGCTAACACAGACACAATGTCCCTGTTGTGTTTGTATTGGTGAGCTCAGTTGTTTGTCGCGAATGCTGAACATCAGTTGCTCTCCTAATAAACAAATATTCAGTCTTTTATCTTTTGCTGTATGTTGATTATGTTTCTAGGCACTATCATGGACAGAACACATTATTTATTGTCGTTATTAACATTCTTGTAAGCCTTCTTTAGTATGGGACAGGCCCAATATTGACATCGCTTTCGCTACATTCTTCATCTCGCGAGATATGCATTTTCTTTGATGTATAACTCACTGTCCATTTTATAAAAAGAGCATCCGGTTCACTTGGCCTTAACGCTTCACATCTACCACACAAAATGGCGCCAAACCACACAACACCGACCTCGAGTTTAAGACACCGAGAGGGTGGTGTAACGGTTAGCGTTCTGGCCTCGCATTCGGGAGGACGGCGGTTCGAATCCCCGTCGGGGCGTCCAGATATAGGTTTTCCATGGTTTCCCCAAATCACTCCAGGTGAATGCCGGGTTGCTTCCTTCAAATGGCCATGGCAGACTTCCTTCCCATTCCTTGCCCCCCATCCTTTCCCGTCTCTTAAGACCTCGCTGTTAAGAGACGTTAAGCAGTTAAAAAAAAAAAGTTTAAGACGGATGATAGAACTGTAAAATCTGCTTCATTTTCAAGTAACGATATCCCGCGAGGCTCGTGCTTAACCGTTTGTCTACTTTGGAGAATAGGTTACATCGATATGCGCATATTGCAGTCTACGCTAGCATACTCGGGTGAGATTTCATTAGCAACAGTTGGCAACACGGCCTCCCATCGCGTATTCCCATGTCGCCTCGCCCAGGACAAAGTTCAGACCCGTAAAAACCAATTCCATATTGGATTACTCTGCAATTTACTTTTCCTATCGGCATTACAGTTGATCACGTGACTAAAATCCTAAATACATCACTAACACACAGAGTGTCCAGGAATGACAGGATAATCCTGAAAGCGCACATCATGTCCTACTATATTACAAGATTTCATTTTACTAAAAGTCTCACCACTTTCGAAATATTGATTTTTTAAAATAGTTTTTCGAAACATGTTACTTTCTCTGTTTATTCCATGCCAATTCTACAAATTAAGACTTTTCGAACCATGTTTTTTTTTTTTAATTTACTTAAAGTATTTGAGTCATCTATAACAACGTTCTTATTCTCCTTAAAAAACATAAAAATATTAAATGTTGTAATTATTTTATACTTGTTTTAAACTGATTGTTTTAAGGTAGTTCAATCTGCTAAAGACACCATTGTACATAATAAACGTATAGTAGAAAGTTGATGATAATGATTAAAAAAAAAAAAGGTTGTTGCCATGGTGTGCATACAAATTATAGACAGAATAAATGCAAGCAATATTTTTTAATTCGTTAGCAGGGTTCAAAAAGTCTTAATTTGTAGTAATGACATGGAATAAACTGAAAAAAGTCAAGTTTAGAAAAAAAAAAAAAATCAATATCTCGAAAATGGAGAGATTTTACTAAAATAAACTTTTGTGATATAGTAGGACATGATGTGTGGTTACATGACTATCCTTCCATTCCTGAACACCCTGTATAATAACGGACAAATAATCAGCATTCTATAAAGAACATTTATTAACACAGCGTCTGATCAAATATTACGACTCACTTTCATCTCAAACGAATTAATTTTCTGCATCCAGTATGTCAATTTTAATTCTAATTTCATAATACCAATCAGTTTGGAACTACGGAATTCAAACTTGTCGGTTTTTTAATTACTATAATTTTGTTATTGCGGACCTCAAAAAACAGTTAAAAGCAGAAACAGATCAGCGCCGTTTAGCATTTGTGCTTAAGCAACTCCGTGATTGTGTTAGCAACAGTTGGTAGCCCTGAGGCTGTTACTCTCCCTGCCTTTCTCCCCCAGGCAGCTTCAATCTGTTTGCGTATTTTAGTTCACTATTTTCAAAGTTACACTGGAGAAGATTTCATAGTTTAAAGTACGTCATCTCTATCGTCAAGCATTATTAGGAAAGTCGAAATTAAAGGAAATTCGTCTTTACTGATGGTCAGCGTCCTGGCTGTTCCATTTAGTGTGCTCACCCCCCCCCTCCCCCCCTAGCCATCACGTGTTGCATGGCTCATTAGAAACAAAGTAATGGCGCATCCGGTGAATTATTTGAATTTTGAACGGATATAAAACTTGTAACAAATGAAATATGTGTATTAAACCACCAAAACATTTATTGATGACAGCCATACGGTGTACACCTTTGTCGAAAAATAAAACAGATTTATATCGAATAAGTGAACCTACATATTGTAAAAATATGAACAAAACTTCGATAAATCAAATTTAGGATATTTTTTAATGCCAAACATTACGGGATGAAGTGAAAAGTGAAGAAAGTAATTTTTTGTAACGCGTGTAAAATCAATTCTTAGACCACTCTCCTTCATAACTCTATTCCTCACTAAAACTGAATTTTTTAAAACATATGCGTGTTGTACTTTTTGAAATATTTCACCGCTGTAGATGTTCTCTTTTTGTTACAATATAGGAGTAATGACGTTGATAACTGGTTTGGATTAACCAGCGAATGAGTAACTGTTATTGAAATAAGCAACTCTACAGAACTGCTGATATTTCCCTACGTTAATATTGCCACAGTATAGTCGGCGCGACATTTTTACTCCTGTGTCCTCTGGATTCCGCGGCAACAAAATCAAATGGAAACCTGTGTCTTTTCTTCGCGAACTTAGGAGCTGTTTAAACGATATGCCATTTAAATGTCACATGTAGCGTTTCAGCAAATTTTTTTTTTTTTTTTTTTTTTTTTTTTTTTTTTTCGCTGCCTCAACGGCGTTATGTAGCCCCGCTACTGTCTGTAGCTTTATCTACTGTATCATATTGGTTGGTTTGGGGATCATAATGTACACGTTAGGGAAAAACCCGGCTTTGGCCATTAATAATGACCTTAGAGGGAAACCCTTGCTTATTCTTATCGGCTGGTGGGGATGAGAGTAGTTAACAACCGCGTGAGCAGTTGTACGACCATCCCTAGTTGATTTTCTTGTGGCTGGCATTGACAACGGTTGTTGTGTGGATGCTCATCGTGTCTGGTCAGGTGGTTATGCTTGGTCAGGTGGCCTTGGGTGTTCTTATCCTTCGTCGATCTTGGTGGCCTCTTGATCTTCTCTTTGCTGGTTTGGGGGCGGCTCCTGTTGATGGCCGCTTGTAGCTTCCTCCTCAGTGGGCAGCCCCCGTAGCTGGCCGCGTGATCCATGGCGCAGTTGGCGCAAGTTGGTGTCGCTTCGCGCGGTCTGGTGCACACCAACACGCTGTGATTTTCCCCACAGCGAACGCACCGAACTTGGTTCCGGCAATCCTTCGATCGATGCCAGAACCCCTGGCACCTGAAGCATTGATCAACGGTTGACAATGATGATTTCTTGCTGCGGGGTTTCTTCTTGGTGCTCCGGCCGTTTTGTTTCTTGACTTGGATATTGGCTGCTTCAACAACCTTGATTTCCGATGGCGTTGACTGCTTGGGTTCTGAGGGTGGTGGGAGGCTTTCATCTCGTGTGACCCCCATTCCTCGGTTGGTTGCTTCCTCTGGTGACGCAGTGCTTGAGATGCTATCACTTTTCGGAACCCTGCGCCTCCATACTGGACGAGCTGGAATTGAATGCTGTGGCTCTCGAGGAAATCCTTAACCGCCGCTAACTCTGATGGGCTCGCACATGTTACCAGCAGGTTGCCCGGTGTCAACTCTGTCGGCGCCCGCGATGTCTCGTCTTGGTGGTTTGCACTAGGTATGGCGTCGAGGTGCTTGGGCAAGGACGGTGTTCTTGGAGATTCCGGTCCTTTAAGGCCATCGGTAGTTCCGTCTTTTCTTGAGGTTTGCGATTCATCTTCCTGGCTAGACGAAGATGAAGGTTGGTGTGGTTCGCAATACAGCACTCGATGTAGGTCTTCAAAATAGTCATCCTCTCTGAAGTCCTTGCTGAGGATGACAGGAAGGCTGACAAACCGTGACCAGTCTTTCCTTTTGTCAGTGATGGGTGTGGCGAGGTGGCTGTACTTCTCGTCGCTGAGGATGTACAGAAACTTGTTTCTTGGTATTTCCCATGCATACTCTTTACTCCCGGACTTGACTCGGAGTTGGATTATGCATGGTTGAACCTGGGCGTCGAGGTATTTCTTCCACCAGCTTCGGGATGTGAACTGTCCTTTTGCCATGAAGATTTCGCTGTACTTGCCAGATGTACAACGGATGTAGATCAGTGTCTCCGCCTCCTCAAAGTCGCGGTCGTCGAATCCATCTTCAATTCTTGGTGACGACCATGTTGTCCATGATGAGTTTGCGGTGTCTGACCCCTGGGATCGACGTGAGCGGGCTCCAGCATAGCTGCCCGCGTTAGCTGTCGTAGGAGTGACGCACTGGGGAGACCGCACGTCGGCAGCGGTAGCGCAGGATGTAGACTGAGACTCCCTGTGCTCATGTGCTGTGACCCCATGTTGCGCCGTAGCAGCTTCGCCTGATGTCGATTCAGCTCGGCGTGAGGCAGGACGCCGCTTCCTCACCATACTGCACGTTGTTGTCTATATATAGGGCACGAACCCGACGTAACAACTGCGTTCAGCAAATTGTTCAACTATTATCTGTTGTTTTTCGGTGCCGTTCCTGATATGGATGTGTCTATTATACGGACCGAGCGTGGTGGGTGAGCGATAATATTTCGGGGGACTCCGGTTCGTAACCAGGTCGGACCATCCAGATTTTTACTTCTTATAGTTCCCTAAAATCTCTCCTAGTGAATGCCGCGATGGATCATCAAAAAAAAAAAAACATGTGCGAATCCTTTCCCTTAGTCCTTACGTACCAGTAATGACGTATAGACCAGGTTATTATATTTTCTGATTCCGTCTAATTAGCTAATGGCTTAGTCGCAGGCTGCATATTCTGTTGCGACATATTGCATTCGGTGCTTTGCTTGAACACCTCCATTACGAGACACTTACGGAAAACTGCTGCAGTATTTGCATGTCACTTGTCTTCACTGCAACAGACCACAACAGCGATTTTTGTTTTGTTTATTATTGCTTATGGTTTTACAACTCGTCGACGTCGGGGTCATTAGAGGCAGCATGGGATTGGGGACATGTAGCGGGAAGGAATTCGGCCATGGCCGCTTCAAGATAGCATCCCGGCATTCGCCTGGAGTGATCTGGGGAAACAATACTAAACCCAGTTCTGGATACTCGAACGGGGATCACAACCCGCGTCCTCCAGACTGCGAGGCCAGAGCTCACTACCACAAGGGGGCGTCCATTAATAACGTGAGATGAATTGGGGGGGAGGGGTCAACGGAAATCACACGTGAAGTTTGAAATTCTAGTAGAATTGTAGAGTTAAAAAAACGTCTAAAATTAACGCGAAAGTCGATTTTAGGGGAGTATTTTGGTCCCAAGACCGACCTTAGGGGAGGGGGTGGGGGGTATAACCGCCTTTCGGAGCATGAGACCTAAAAAATAAGTTCTCAAAAAGTTCCGAGGTTGATTGGTAGGGGGGCGGGGTCTCGCTCAGAATCATACGTCATTTTAGTTGGTGGGGGGGGGGGGGTTCCGAAGAAATCTCGCGAAGTGTCACCACCAGAGGCGGGGGGGGGGGGAAATTCCTGAATAACACATCATGTAATTAATAGACGCCCCAACAGTAATGAGAGCAATCGTGACGTCACTGCTCCTCGAATACGTCACACAACTCGTCATAAAAACAGAGCAGATATCCAGTTCGGAAAGTAACAGTTAAACCTTCAACTATTTTCATCATACACTAAGAACTCGGCATTAAATTAAGGAGCCTTACAGTGGATGAAGCATCTCGGCATTCGCGTGGAATGATTTGACGAAACCATGGGAAACCCAAATCTGAATTTCTGTACGGGGATTCGAACCGGTGTCCTTCAGGTTGCGAGGCGCCACGCTTAGTGCGGATGCATTATTCAAACTTCTAACACGGCGGCAGAGTGACGCTTGCTCTGACAGTCTAATTCCAAATTGGATTAACGTCAAACTGTTTATTTGACACTAAAATAACCAGGTTTGCAGTTCTGTCGCGATTCCGTAAAGTTTCTTAATCAAATCCCCAGCTAAGTAATAATTATGTAAACAGTGTTGCTTCATGTTTTATCTATTATACGATAAATAGCGCGAAGAAAAGTATGTTGTACCTATTTTGTTGCAACGTTGTTTCGACTCAGCGCAACAATCAAGTGCTCGCCAGACCGCTAAATCTCGCTCGTCAGCTGTTTTAGACCGATAGAATCCAGACGGGCCGCGCATTGTGATTGCGTTACTACCAAAAATTTGTCACCCATGTTACGAGATTCCCCCCGTCCCACCCCCCCCCCCGCCACGTGCTTTATGGACGCTGAGTTCTCCAGGCGATACGGCGGCCGTCCCACAGCTGCACTCCAGTCCAGCCAATCAGCTTCTTTGTTCCAGCGCAGTCTCAGCTGATTGTTTGACATCGCCCGTGGCGTTACTTTCGGCCAAATTTGTGTCACGGCTTCCTGAAACAATGCGGCGCATCTGTCTATATTACGCAGTGCACATCTTACTTGGGAACCATCAGACCTGTTCAGAACGGATTTTGATCCCCCGAGTATATGTTGAAGGGTATTTACTCCATATGTCTGTGTTACAATTATTTCTTCAAAATGAGACCTACTATCGAGAAATTAACGTGCAAACATTTGTGAATATTGTTTAAATATTACAATTTTATTATTATTTTTATTTGCGGATAAGCCCATTAGGACTACGCAAAGTACTCAGAAGCGTTTGTTCGCTTTCCTTTGTGCCCATATTTCCTCCATACGCTTGCTATGGGCTTCTTTTCTCTCATCAGACCATGTTGTTCCTGATCTTTTCTTTAATCTTTCCTCCAGGTCAACTTGCCACTTGTTAATTTTTGATTTAAATGTGTCTCTGTTTTCGAAATCTTCTGGAACAATTCCTGCTAATTTGAGGTATTTCTTGATTTCTCCAATCCATTTCATTGTATCCGATACTGATTTACTTCGGTTTTCATAGAATTCAACTATTTGTCTTGTAAGTCTGTTAGGGTTCATTCTTTTGATGTGTCCATAAAATTTTAGTCGGCGTTTTCTAATATCACTGTGAATGTCTGCATATTGTAGAATTTCCTGATTACTTTTGAGTCTGTACTGGTCTCCTATGAGTCTTGGACCCAAAATTTTCCTTATAATTTTGCGTTCTTTTTTCTCAATGTTTTCTGCATCTTTTTTTCTGTTAAAAATAAGTGTTTCTGATCCATAAAGACATTCTGGTTTAATAACTGTATTGTAAGTGTCTCAGTTTTGTGTGCTTGGAGATGCATCTTTTGTTGTAGACGTCTTGTGTTAGGCGATAAGCTGTTTCCATCTTCTGGCATCTAATTTCATTAGCTTCTGCTTCAGTTCCATTCTCTCGGATTGTTTCACCGAGATACTTGAAGTATGAGACTCGTTTAATTTTTCCATATTTTGTCTCCATGTATTTTGGTGTTTCTTTATTGCAGGTCATAAATTCTGTTTTCTCGAATGAAATCTGTAGACCTACTTTCTCCGCTACTTCTTTCAAGAGTTCGATCTGTTTTTGGGCTATTGCAATGTCACGGGTTAAGATTGCTAAGTCGTCTGCAAATGCTAGGCAATCTATCTTTAATTTTCCTCTGCCTAATATAATTGGCTGGTCAATTCCAAGGATTGATTTTTGTTTCCGCCATTCCTGTAACAGTTTTTCGAGGACGCAGTTGAACAGTAACGGAGAAAGTCCGTCCCCTTGTCTTACTCCTGTTTTAATAATGAAGGGTTCTGATACATAATTTTTATGTGATGTGTAAAAATTTCAGCGTGGCGTATCAGTATCGCTTTTGCTTCCCATTTTGCGAACCCGGGTTCAAATCCCCATACTGGCAAATACTTTTATTTCTTTTTTTATATGCATTAATCATTGAGCATTGATTTTATTTCATTTAAAATTCATTTACGAATTTTTTATGATGCGAAATAACTATTAAAACATTATTTACAATAATATAATTACTTACAGTAATATAATTACTTACAATAGATACAATAACCAATTTTTATTACAATGCTACGACCATAAAAGAGATATTCCGTTAAAGTTCCATTTCCTTTGTAGAACATGAAATATACCTGTTTCATAAAAAAAAACCAATATACAATATATATATATATAAAAAAAGTTGGGACTGTATATTCTGTAATATTTTGTTTTAAAAGTTATTTCACATAATAAAAATTCGTAAATGAAATAAAAATCAATTGCTTAATGATTTCTGCATATAAAAAAGTGGTAGAATTGTGAATCGATGGTATTGGTGTTGAAGATTTTGCAAATGGATTTCCGTTATGTGATTGAAGAGACATTGTTTGTGTATTTAGGATGAATGTAGTGAAAGTGTATGTTTGTAGTTGGTTCTTTATAGTTATTGGTGTGTTTTCGGTCTTGTGTTTGTGGGAAGTTTTAGTCGTGGATTGTGGTGTATTTTATGTTGGTGAGTGTTTTGATATAAGTGTCGGTGGTTAATGAGACATTGTGGGTTATGTGTTGTAGTTGCTTTTTTGTTTTTTAATTAGTAAGGTTAGTTGGCTACTGATACGGTGAGTGTTCATGTGTTTGTAAAAGTTAATACGTTTTTTGTTTAGTGAATTGGTAATTTTTTTCTTGTTCGTTTCTTGCGACAACGTTTTCGCGAATTTTTAATTTTTCTGGCGGAAGAAAGTTTGGTATTATTGGACATCTTAATTGTTCTAGGATTTAGCATTATTATTTTATAATGGTCTAACGGAAGATTTATTTAGTAATTATTTACGAAGTAGATTTATCTGTTTTGTATTGGTGTACGTTTTATTCGTGCGTAATTTTGCAGTCGGAAAAAATGGTTTAGGGTTTATTATAAAGTAATTATTCTTTGATGATAATTCGTGTGTAGAAGTATTACAAGTATGTTATTTAATGTTGATGTAGCGGAAACGCGTTTCCAATGGAACGGATGGTTTGAAAGTGCTTAGGATGTCATGATTTTGGTGTAAAATTTTATTAGATTGCATGGGTTCTAATTTAGTTTTCAAGTGATGTTTGATTTCAAGGTTGTGGTATCGTGTTATACAGTTGGGCGGGTGGGGGTTTATTGGAGATGACGATACCATTTTTTGGTTTTTACCCTTTATATGGGTTAATATTTTGACTGTTTTTGTTCCCCGCCCAGATAACCCCCTAGTTCCCGTGCTGTCTCGTTAGTTACATTTGTTGCTGCGTTGGATGGTGTTTACGTCATAGACGCCATGTTGTGACGTCATTGTTTTGCGCGGCGGAAAGTAGTTCTACCGGTATCGCGTTCTCCAGTAATCCCATAAAATCAATGCTTAATGATTTCTGCATATAAAAAAAGAAATAAAAATATTTTCCAGTATGGGGATTTGAACCCGGGTTCGCAAAATGGTAATCAAGCACGCTACCGAAACGCCACACTGAAACTGTAAAATCATTCGCTAAAATTATAACATTTGCGCGTTAATTTCATGTTACCTAGGGCTCATTTTGAAGAAATAATTATAAAACAGACATATGGCGTTATTACCCTTCAACATATACTCGGGGGATCGAAATCCGTTGTGAACAAGTTGTAAAACAATTATATATTTTACTGGGTTAATTTAATAGCCAGTTCTGTCTCGAAGCCATGTAAAACTACAAAGTTTTACACTGCAAGTTTTTGTTTTACTCACTGTCAGTAATTATCAGGTATCGGTACTTCGCAGTTTACTCTTTAATCAGTCGCCACCAGAGGTTAGTCTACAGTACTAGAAATATAAAATGATACACACACATATCGGGAATACCAATAACAGACACTCGTTTTATTCCAACAGTTTGTACCATACACTAGTACTCTGACCACCAACTGGAAATTATTAAATAATTCTTATCCGAAGACTACAGATTCTTATTGAGTGAAAAGTTAATTAACTAACTACTCCTTGTCAATCAGAAGCAGATTGAATGTTCACAAAACAGTTGCTAGTTCACTATAGCACTTTCACTGTTCTCTAAATCCTTGTAGATGTACTTTTCACTGTATGGCGGGTTTCACGGAATCGACGTCCCGCCACATTACATTTTCCGACGCGGACGCACGATTTACGTATCCAAGTGCCCGAGAATATTTTTTTCTTCGCGTTGTACCAAACACATGTACACGCCACCACACTGTTCCCGCCACCGTTAACACTTGACTACTTAATGATCGGCCACAGAGATTAGACTCTCGCAGCATATCGATAATCGATATTTATACCGATAACCATTAAACAAAGATTGCAAGCCCAATGTAATGTTACAACCCCTTCCAGGTCTCTGTTTACAAATGTGAACAAGCAGTGAACAATTTAAACAGAAACCGACAAACAGTCGAGGTGTGATTGGGTAGTTAACTTACTGCTCATAGGTACAAATTCACATACACAATTACACTCTTGTACAATGTAGTTGGTGGTCGGTACTCCTCAAACAAAAATTACATTTTCATGGGTACATCGACATTAAAGAAGCAGATACAAATTTCATATAGCATAGACAAACAGTTGTACATACAAAATAGCCAACTGGTTCTCTTTCAAAGCACAATGTCCTTCATTGCTGTTATAGAGTCAGCTGTTCGTTCCCAAACTTAACCTTTAACGCAAATTACAACACAAAACGAAAAAAATTAAATTCACACGTTGGTTATGGGGCCACTCACTTCGTCACTATATACGGCCTACTGCAAGGACCTAGAGAGTGCACGACTAGGCCACTAGCCACCGGGTTAATATCACCACCGAGCTTCTTACATGAGTTTTATGAAATGCCCGTTGGCGATAAAGGTCATCGACCTCCCGACACGTGTGCAGTACAGTAATGAGTTGGTCAACTTGAAAACAACCTAACAACTAAGATACATATCACCAGAAAAAACTTATTTACAAAATGGAGGTGGAGGGTTTCATGGGGTGTTCAGGATGCACATCACCCCTAGGCACTCCCTTCTCTTCCCCCACCTTGGGTCTTGAACAGATTTAACCAATACCTTTCTTGTCTTCTTTTCTTTTTCCATCCGGATCATCTTCAGTCGTGCTTACTTCTCCACCCCTTCCAGGGCAGACACTCTTCACATGCGCCTCGATTCTTTCCAACATCTCGAGAGCTTCCATAACATAGTTTGTCTGGAGACTGACGAAAATCAGCTGCATGGGTTCCGGCAATCTGGCCATGATTACCTCAACATGTTTGTGAACCATCCCTACTTCTCGGTCATCTGCAGCAATTTGAGAAGGTGGATAAGTTTCAAAATCATCCAAGAAATCTACTGGGTGGACCCTCCCTGATTCCTCAGACCTCTCGAGTCCACTATTCTCTTCTATGGGGTCATAACCTTCCTCTTCTTCTTCACTATAGTCTGGTGCTTATTCCTTTCTTCTTCATCTTTGTCTTCGGTGTTTTCGATGTCTACCCCTTCCATGACTTTTATTACATTCGACGAAAGGGGGTTCGTCTCCACTTGCTCGGACCTTATCGGCTGTGTGATCTCTGTCTCAGAGATTCTGCTGGCCCGCAGAACTCTAACATTCTCCTGACTGATATGGGTTTCTTTGACGATTGCAGCTTCCAGGGCATTGTAGTGGTCTGCCATTGCAGCTCTTAGATCCCTGAAATGTTCAGCATTTTCAGCTCTAATGGACTGTATAGCTTTTAAATTCTCTTCAAAGTAGTGTTCAAGTTTCTCTTCCAAAGAGTGACTTCTCTTCGCATTTTCAGTTCTTAATGCCTGATATTCTCTTCCAAGGATCGGTTATTCTGGTTCATCTGGTTCATCAACTGCATAAGGATTTCCTCAACAGGCACTTTCTCGGTCTGCTCTCTTATTCCTTCCACAAAAGTTTCTTCAGTATTCATTTTCAGAGACTAAGGAAAAAAACTACGCAGAATTCGAAAGTAAAAGGTGGAGGGGGGGTTAAAGTCACTATGTTTCCCACGCTCAAAATCAAAATAAAGAAACCAGTAACGAAATACCCACAGCTTGTCCCACCGACCTCACAAACAAAACAACTTAAGCTTCACCATCAAAACGCCGATAAACCAACAAATCAACCAGTACAACGCCGATGAACAGTAATATTTCAAACATAAACAAACTTGCAAGGGGCATACAACGTGGATCTTCAGTAATCTTAGCTGCTACTCTGCTCCAATCAGAAATAGCTGAAAATAACACATCACTCACACAGAAATATAGGATTTAATTACTGATGATTGCTGCTGTGGGTGTAAGCTTCATATGCTTAACACCACCCTGGTAGCTCACAGGCTGGCAACCTGTAATGTTGCATGCAAGATAAAAAAAAATAAAAAAATTCCAAACGCGAAAATGATTTCGATTATCGAAGTTACTCTGCCAAAATATTTTTTTTTTTTTTCCCCAAAACAAAACTGAAAACTTTAGACTGAAAACTAGTAAGCATGCATTTAAACAATGATTTATAATTTTTCTTCTTGTTAAATATTTATTTATCCGCGAATTACGGTTCAATTTAATGGTACATTGCTCTTATGGTACCTATGAAGCTCGGTGTGAATACTACCCGGCGCAAAAAAATTATTTCTCATTCACTTATTCAAAAAAAAAAAAAAATTAGGAATTTAAACTTTTCCGCGGCCGAACTTATTTTAGATTGCCTGTTCGGTGTCTTCTTATCTGCCGAAGACAGTCCCGCTACCGTCTCCCTCCGCGATGTACCACTGCGCCGCGAGGTGTAGTTCCTCTTCGTCTCCTTCCGCGTTGTACTACTGCGCCGCAAGATGTAGTTCCTCTTCGTCTCCTTCCGCGTTGTACTACTGCGCCGCGAGATGTAGTTCCTCTTCGTCGTTGACTTTACCTCCGTAATGTTAGCCTTTGGTTAGCAATGCTGTCTCTTTCTCTCGTAATTTCCTTGCACTCAGTTCCGCAACCACTGCACTTAACAATGTATTCGATCCAATACATGCGATACACGTACTGTATTGTTGTTTTTCGTTTCACTTTTCACTCAAAGTTTGCGTTTTCGGCTGGTTTTTATTTCTTCACTTTAACCAACTTCAAACCCAAGTCCATTTCACGTGCGCCATGTAAAACAATTTAAGTCCTGTCACGGTCGCCATGTAAAACAATTATATATTTTACTGGGTTAATTTAATAGCCAGTTCTGTCTCGAAGCCATGTAAAACTACAAAGTTTTACACTGCAAGTTTTTGTTTTACTCACTGTCAGTAATTATCAGGTATCGGTACTTCGCAGTTTATTCTTTAATCACAGTCGCCACCAGAGGTTAGTCTACAGTACTAGAAATATAAAATGATACACACACATATCGGGAATACCAATAACAGACACTCGTTTTATTCCAACAGTTTGTACCATACACTAGTACTCTGACCACCAACTGGAAATTATTAAATAATTCTTATCCGAAGACTACAGATTCTTATTGAGTGAAAAGTTAATTAACTAACTACTCCTTGTCAATCAGAAGCAGATTGAATGTTCACAAAACAGTTGCTAGTTCACTATAGCACATTCACTGTTCTCTAAATCCTTGTAGATGTACCTTTTCACTGTATGGCGGGTTTCACGGAATCGACGTCCCGCCACATTACATTTTCCGACGCGGACGCACGATTTACGTATCCAAGTGCCCGAGAATATTTTTTCTTCGCGTTGTACCAAACACATGTACACGCCACCACACTGTTCCCGCCACCGTTAACACCTTACTACTACTAATGATCGGCCACAGAGATTAGACTCTCGCAGCATATCGATAATCGATATTTATACCGATAACCATTAAACAAAGATTGCAAGCCCAATGTAATGTTACAAAGTCTGATGGTTCCCAAGTGAGATATGATTTACACAACGATCCGTATTATTGCAATTATTTTTACATTTGTTAAATTAATTACAGTACGTTCAATTTTAAGAATATGTAGCTATTGTTTCGTAGAACAGTCAGTTGATCCGTCCTCCTCATCAAACAAAAACTGTTTAAAAATGCACATTTCTTTCTTTTTGTCGTAATCACTGACAGGGAGCGTTCACAAACTACGAGGCTCAGTCTAAGATGAGGGGGGAGGGAGGGGTTGGCTGAAAAGTTACGCTGGGCTACGTGGAGGGAGAGGGGGGGGGGGTTCCTAGCCAGACCAAGTAGCTTTCCATTCACATTATTTGTCGCAGTTAAAATCAGGCACAGAACACACAACAGCATGAGGATATTTATTTACATCATTTAATCAGCTCCGTACGTATTTTACGGCAGTCTGAGAAAAAAAAAAACAGTAGACCCTACAAAATGTCTTCTGGAATCAATAGGGAAAATAAGCTAAGTGCTACGGGGGGGAGGGCGGTGGGGAGGGGGTGGCGACAAAAGCCACGTTGGGCTACGTGTGGGGGGGAGGGGGGTCACGGAAAGCCGAGATGGAGCCACGTGCTTTATGGACGCTCTCCAAGATGTTTAATTAGTTAGAAGAACGTTTAGTTCCATTAATTTCATATTTTATCAGAAACAAACTATTTCCGCAATCTTTCTAGTTAGAGTAAAGTAAATATTAAGAAAAAATTATGATACTTTATAATATAGTTGGCAACCCTGCTGACGGTGGTTTACATTGTGTCCGTTGATGACTAGCAAGTGTAAATTTCTCACGTCAAACTTTCTCCTTCAACTTTTCTATAAATAACAAAAACTTTAAAATCATCACCAATGAAAAGATGTTTCGGTGTTATTGATTTCGTACATTACTGTCTCGATCTCTGCGTAATGTTATTCATAACTACCAAATATATGTTTCATTCTTAATTTTGTAAAGTCTTGAAAGTAGTCGTCATTGAACTCAATTCTATCGTTCAAATACTTCATTTAATTTAACGTGCTATCATTACATTAATACGAAAGAAATATGTTGTACAACGCACTTATGTAACGCAAGTGTGCAATCAAACAACGGGGGAACCCCCGGGATCTCTGCCAGTGTAGTTCCCGCGTTTGCCGCCAGAGCGCTCGCCTGCTGTGCTTGTCGCCATTGTGTCGTGTCGCGTGGTGGGGCAGCAGATAATCTGGTGTGTTCGCACTTTCTTAACGTATTTCAGTGTTCAACGAGCGTGTATTAGCCGGAAATCTAAAACAGTGTGACGTCACGAAAGAGGATTCGACAGACAATAATATTATTTCCAGCGTATTTTGTTATTTTCTTTGTCCAGTGCCGACTTTTTGGATTCCATCACAGGTGAGTGTGGACAGCATCCATATGGATTCTCACTTTGCTTTGTCTAACGCGAACTCATAGCTTGTGAACTGTTTCATCACAGATTCCATTTGCTCCTTGCTGCAGTTTTTACTCGATCGTAATGTAAAATTTCGGGAAATCTCGGGATATGAAAATTACCGTAATTTGTGTAGTTGCGGCTGTATAAAATATTTCCTTCAGATATTCTTGATGTGGAACAAATGAATGTTGACAGGACGACAAATCTCAACATGTTTGTGTTTTCCCGAGTTTTTCTTCCATGCTTTGAGACAGCTTTAAGCGAAGACACACAATAATATACCTGCCCTAATTCATTTCCGAAGCAAAATTTCCGGTAGTATCATTTTCGCAAAATAGTTAAATGTGCAATTTTCCACAAATTTGATATTTCAGAAAAGTTTTTTTTTCCCCTCCAATAAGAAACGTATTATTCGATATAGAATTTCGTGAACGGAACAACAATTTTAATTTTTCGAAATTTACTGGTATCTAACAGTCTTTACATTTTTGAAGTGAATTCTTCTTTTATTGTTTTGATATATAATTAGCATTTCTCAACCTTTTACAGCTCCTGCATCAATAAAATACTGAAAATAATTATTTTTTATCGTGTTTATATTTTTAACTCTTCCTACAAATTATAGGAACATACCGCTGGCCATACACACGTGCGCCTACAACAAGGGAGTCTCCATAGACCACGTGGCTCCATTATGGCCCCCTGTTAATTCCCCCCCCCCCCCACGTAGCCCAACGTGGCTTTAGTCGGTACCTTTCCCTCCCCCCCCCCCCCGCTTTCCGGCGAACTCCTCATCTCCAGTAGACCGAGCCACGTAGTTGATGGACCACGTGGTTCCATTTTGCCCTCCTGCGAACTCCCCTTTCCCCCGACGCAGCCCTACATGGCTATTGCGTCTACCCCCCCACCTTAGTTCCCTTTTGATTCCAGAAGACATTTTCTACTGTTTTCTCTTGCCAGACGACTATAAATTACATACAAGAGATAATTAACTGAGGGAAGTAAATAACCACATGCTGTTGTGTGTTCTGTTCCTCATTTTAACTGTGACAAATAATATGAATAAAAAGCTACGTGGCCTGGCTCGGAACCCCCCCTCCCCCCACTTAGCACAGCGTATCCTTCCAGCCAACCCCTCCCCCCCCCGGGACCGAGCCACGTAGTTTGTGCACGCTCCCTAACGCGTTGAGAAAAGGTCATTGACTTAATCATCAAAGCATTCGACCTTACGTCATAATATCGATACAAAAAAATTGTTTTAGGTAACATTTCCTGTGCTGATGAAAAATTGTTATGTTCAGTTTTTGATAAAAATGAGTCCTTCACACTTAAAATAAATAAATTTTAAAAAAATGTATGGGTGGAAATTTTTTTTTTTTCACTGCCCTATATCAAAGCGTCATAGTCAAACCTTATGCAATCGTAAGTACCTATCCTACTTAATATTACAACATAAAATTTCTAGCGTATCCTTGCCGCTTTAACCACAGGGCGCAAGGGAATTTCATGGTTAAAATATAGTGGACACTGGAACAAAAGTAATAATATGGATCCAAAAAAAATTTGAACATAATAATTTTTAATCAGCATTTTTGTTCGATATTATGACTAGTTCGAATGTTTAACTATGAAATTCACTTGCGCCCTGTTGTCAAAGCGGCAAAGATACGCAAGAAATTTTAATGTTGTAATATTAAGTAGGATAGGTACTTACGATTGCATAAGGTTTGACTTTGACACTTTGATATAGGGCCGTAAAAAAAAAAAATAGATTTCCACCCATACATTTTTTTATTTTAAGTGTGAAGGACTCATTTTTATCAAAAATTGAACATTATAATTTTTGATCACCACGGGAAATGCTACCTAAAACAATTTATTTTTTTTTTAATCGATATCATGACGTAAGGTCGAATGTCCACTATATTCCAATACTGAACCACTGTGCGCCGCTCCTTCCACACCGACTGGAAACGTATTTAGTGAATATTCTGGAAATAACAGATTTTTGCCGTAGCTGAAATATTCTTTTTGTTTTCAGAAGGTTTGCTTACCGCTTATAGTCTTAAACAGTTCGAGTACGGTATCCATTTTATGTGAGCAATTTTACTAATATATATTTTTGTAGTGGTATCCTAATTTGGATTATAGTTAAATTTTTCATATTTTGCGTACGGCCCACCTTTCACACCTCCGCGAATCGCTGCTCTGCATTATTTAAAAGACATCTGCGCAAATCGTGTGATGAACTCTTTTTAAAAATCACTTTTTGGGTGGAAGGGGATATTCTCCACCTGCCCGAAACTGGAACTAGCCTGTTGAAATTTGTTTTAACTGCTTCCTTATAATGTCCCCTTCAAGTTTTGTACTCTCCTTTCTCCGAAAATTCGCCACTAATTTAATTAAAAATGCGGAAATGACGCTCAGCCAATGGATGTGCCCTGTGTGGGGATACACAGCTAAAACAAATTTAGACAGACTCCAAGTTATTCAAAATCGCACTCTGAACAGAGCACTTGATCTTGACTGCAGATTTCCCACAATAGCCCTTCATGAAGCCACAGGGCTACCAACCTTAAAACAACGATTTAAGGATCTTGCTACCAAATTTTATAATGAAGCCCACAAATCTAACAACCCACTAATCAAGGACCTGGGGAATTATCCGGTAGGAATAGGTCCACACATAGGACCTATCTCACTTCTTCAATAAACCCCCAAACCATCTGAAAATATCTACGCCAAACGTCAAGACACATCTAACCTGAAGCAAGAATCCATCTATTAGACTAGGAGTAAATGTCGCAAGACAAACACTCCACTATACTCTGCCCAAGGAGGAAATGGGCAGCTAATGCTGCCGAAATGGATGCCGCTGGCGTTGCAAAAACAATAACAATATGTTGACCTGTTGGTTAAATCCTTTGTTGTAATGTTTACTGCCGTTTCAGCTTCCCTCAGTTGTAAAAAGTCACAAGAAAACATTTATCGGAAATGCAGTACGACAAGGCTCGCCATCTTAGTATCGATGCAAGCAGTCAGAGGCAATCGATTGTTTCCGTTGTAAACAAATGCGCAGTTTCTGAGATGGATGCCTCAGAACGAATTTCCCATAAACTCTTTACTCTTGGTCCAGGGCTAATTTCAACCTAATCAGGACCACTATGACAAAACGAACCTGTTTAGGTTGATATGATTCCTGTACCGATAATTTTTGTGTCATTTTTGCAGCGCCGCTAACATTTCGCGGTTCGGAGCGCCTCAAATTTCGGCATTTTTAATTTTTTTAATTTAATTCGTGGCGACTTTTCCGAAAAAGTAGAGTGCAAAACGTGAAGAGAACGTTATAAACGAAGCAGTTAAAACAAATTTCAAGAGGTCACTACCAGTTTCGGGCAGGTGGGGAAGATCCCCTTCCACCCGCTTGTAGCCCTAAACTGTTCGACTACGGCATACATTTTATGTGAACAATTTTACTAATATATTTTTTGCTATGGTATCCTAAATTGGATTATAGTTAAGTGTTTTGTGTGCGCGCCACCTTTCACACCCCGCGAATCGCTGCTCTGTATTATTTAAAATACAATTACGCAAATCCTGTGATGAACTCTTTTTTGAATTTTTTCTTTTTAGTGAATTCAGTGTAATATACAGCGTGTGTTGTTAACCCTGACCGCTAGTTTAACCTTTGTGGCTTTGTCTCACTGTAGTGGTTGTTCTTCTCACAGTTATCTACCTCGCCTCAACAGATGATTTTCTCCAGTATTTTCCATCTGTTATTTTGTGTTTTGTATTATTTCGTAGCTGCAGCATTCCCGCTCGTGTTTTCTAACTGGTGTTTGTAGTTGCGTGACCATTGGTTTATATTTGTCGATGCTGTGTTTTAGTCTCCTGTTTGTCTACGCGACTAGTTGTATTTACTATTGTGTTAGCTGTTTACTTTGTTCTGCAGTAGTTTTCCCGTAACGTGACGTCAGTTTAGTATTACTACCAGTCAGGTCACTCTTTCCACTGCTAACACTAAGTGTCGCGTAAGCCTGCAATAACGGAGCGTCCACAAACTACGTGGCTCGGTCTAGGGGGAGAGAGGGGATCACTGGAAAGATACGCTGGGCAGCGGGGGGGGCGGAGGGGGGGGTTTAGAGCCAGGCCATGTAGCTTTCCATTCCTATTATTTGTCAAGAGTTAAAATGAGGCACAGAACACACAACAACATGTAATACTTTTTCCGTCATTCAATTATCTCTGTATGTAATTTACGATATTCTGATAAGAGAAAACAGCACAAAATGTCTTCTGGAATCAATAGCGAAAAAGACTACGTGCTACGCGGGGGGTGGTGGGGAGGGGGGGGAGTGTAGAGTCATGTCAGGCTACGTGGGAGGGTGGGGAAGGGGAGGGGGCGTTGACAGGAGGCCCAAATGGAGCCACGTGATTAATGGACGCTCCCTTCCGTGTGGTATTTGGTATACACGTTGCTGACGTCATACCTTTCCAGTAAACGTCCATATTAAAGCAAAAAGAAACTTATGTTAGACATACTGTCACACTAACTACCTTATGCCATAGTGTAGGCAATACAGTAGCAGCCATTTCTAATCGGATTTTATCTTTGACACTACTAATAAAATCAAGCGGTTTCATGTAATTGTTTTTCTTTTTTGCTGATGGATTTATGTCTTGTCGACGTCTCAGTCATTAGAGACGGAAAAAGACTGCGGGCAAGGCACGGAAAGGAATGGTCTTTTGATGGAACCATGCAGGTATTCACTTGGAGTGATTAAAACCCGCATGTGGCTGCCTGGACGCGTCCTCCCGAATGCGAGGCCTCCACGCTCAGTGATATTAGATTATCAGTCGAAATTAAGCTGCTCGTGCCTTAACAAATTGCATACTTTATCATTCTGATCCACTCTGTAATTCGTCCTAACCGCAGGTATATTGCAGCCCGATAGTGAGTCAATCTAAAGGCGGGTTTACACGGTTCACTTTTCCCAGTCACTCAGGATGAATCACTCGCAGTGAAAGTGAAGGTGAATTCACTTTTCGTTTACACGTATCATCACAAATGAACCATTCAATTCACTTCAAGATGGCAACAAAACAAATTTCAGTAATCTTGCGTAAAGAATTAACAGTTACATCGTGAAGAAAGTTAATTGAAAAAATAGAAGTCGGTGGACGAGAAATTGGATCTTGCGGCGTGGTAGAATGGGTATTGCACGACAAAACTGCATTTAAAAATCATCTTCGTATGTTTAAGTCACACAGATTTGCAGTCAAAAAAACTCACCACTAATTACAAAACAGGACACTAATGAGAAAATGTCTTCCGGCTAAACCGAAGGGTAGAAACTATTCTCACGTTTCTTGCAACTGGTAACTGCTTTGAAACACATACACTTATAAGCACAATTTACATCGAATTTGTCTGGTTTTAAAACTTTAGTTAAATCACTAGAATACCTGGTTCGGATACTTTTAATTTTGTGCTTGATGTCTTCTGTCTTAAAAAGTGAGAGATTAAATCCTTTAATTATGTCCTCTGTATCACTATCCCTTTTGTTTTTATTTTTATAAGTTTCAAATTTTGTGTTCTATAAATTCCATAACACTCGTTATTATGGAAAGAACTTAAAAATAAAGAAATATTTCTTATTTCCATTTAAAAATCATTATGTGTTGAATACAACAACAATCGGAAACAAACAATTGCGACCGGTCAAGGAATATGTTTCACTTCGATATTTTGACTGTTTACACCGCTTCACTATTGATGATTCATCCGAGTGAAACGCCAAAAATGAACGAAAAGTTGAACCCGAGCCAACTTCTTTCATCCGTCATCTTGGATGATCACTTTGGTTGATTCTCTGTTTATACAGTTCACTTTCCTTTCACTGCGAGTGATTCATCCGGAGTGATTGCGAAAAGTGAACCGTGTAAACCCGCCTTAACACAAGGCCCCGTTAGACCTGCGCGCCAGGCCTCTCTGACCACCGAGCACTTACACATAAAGGATTGATGCGCGTGCCTGGAGCGTACGCTCCAAAACCGTCGGAAAAACCGGGCGTGTAAACGGACCTATTGCGCTATAAATAGATGTAATATAGTTTTCATTGGTGTCTTTTTATTTATTCGTGTTACCAGCAGCGTCGTTCCTATTTCTTTGAGGACGTTGGTTCGAACAGTGCTTCAAAAAAAAAAAGTTCCGCTTGTACCATTTATTCAGAAATCATCCTAGCAAAATTCTGTGGCAGTTTCCCATGACACGAAATGTCTGTTCATTGTTGAGTGGTGGAATGATACATTAGTTTGGTACTCCAGATGTGATAACAGATTTCAGCTTATTTCTATACTCTCGCTGTGTGCATTATACAAAACAAATTGTTCCTATTCCTTACTTGTAATTCAGAGGTAACGGGGCTTGTAATTTGACTACTTGTTGTGAATGGTTAGTGACGGTGTCTGGTCGGTCACCGCTGGGATGGCTTTGTGGTGGTCTCATTCATACTTGAAGCTGTGCCTATTCCAAGCAATTTTGAAATGTTTGATTAAACCAGGCATTTATACTGACGGTACTTTTAACTTACACTTATATCTGTTAAAATATCATATATACAAATATGATTGGTGAAATAGTGCAGAAACATTTACCTTAGCTGTGAAATCGACAAAATAACTGACCAAATAACTGAACAAAATCTGCTTGTTAAAATCCCTGAAGTTTCCTATCAACTTTGAAGACCAATAACCTTTCATCGGTGAATTTTATTCTCCCTGACCCGCAATTATTATTATTTTTAAAAAATATAAAGTCCGCTAATAGCTAATGTTGGTGCGTGCCATCAACCATTTGAAACTAATCGATTTTGTTTTATCGATATATTGGTAGTTCGGCGAGAGGCAGGAAAGAAACAAACATTACCTGTTGTGGTGCATGCTGGGCTGTTTCTGTCTGTTGCCATGTTCAACAGTTCTCCCTGTGACCGCAGCGGCCGTCTGTTGTTTTATCACGAGACGCAGATCTGACGTGTAAAGCTCTCTCAAAACATAAATATTCAGAAACGAATTTTTTGTTTGTTTTTTTTTGGTCCTTTTCAATTTCATCCCTCCTTGGGTTACTTTTTTGCATGTTGTTCCTTCCTCTGCGCGCAGTATTTCTTCCTTCTCTCGTACCTTCTTCTTCTTTCCTCTTCCGAGATGACGTGTTTTAACTTTATTTTAGAATTTTTATTGGAAAATTACCTTTCATCTTATCTGCGGCTGTTCAATTCAGTAATGACTTTTCCATAATTTTTAATTCTCTTAGGTCTTTTCCAGTTTCTATGAATAATTAGGCTTCGTATGTGATTACGGAAGAATAAAAAATGTGTTTGGTTATTTATTCTATCAGAGTCCATTCTCAGAAGACCGTAGAAATTTAGTATCTTTTTTACGCATAGTATCCGAGAGATTGTCACTTTTTTTTTTTAGAGAGAGTTTCATTCTTGATGTATACTATTTTATTATCTTGAAAATGTGTTCTGTCGCATTACTACTAATCCATTCCCGCAAACATTTAAATTCTTTTTCTATTTCTATTTTTTGTTTTTGTTTTGAAACCTTTGAATAATTATTTTGTTGTTTGTAAAGGATTATCGCTTTTACCAAACAAAATTGTAAGACCTAGTTCAGCTGCTTGTTTCTCTAATTTAAGGATTTGTTCTATTGCTTCCTCCATTGTTTCGGCCAACAGGGCCATATCATCCAATGTAATTGATTTTAGATTCTTCTTTTTGAAACCCAGTCTTATTCAACTTTTATATTTTTGTTCCATTATTATTTTCCCAAGTGCACAATTAAACAATAACTGTGAAAGTACATCCCCTTGCCTTACTCCTTTTTTTTTTTTTTTTTTTTTTTTTTGTAACAGTTTAACGTCCCTTTTTAACAACGTGGTCTTTAGAGACGGGAAAGGATGGGGGCAAGGAATGGGAAGGAATTCGGCCATGGCCTTTTGAAGGAAGCATCCCGGCATTCACCTGGAGTGATTTGGGGAAACCATGGAAAATCCAAATCTGGATGCCCGGACGGGGATTCGAACCACCGTCCTCCCGAATGCGAGGCCAGAACGCTATCCGTTACACCACCACGCTCGGTGCCTTACTCCTGTTTTTATTTCAAAAGGGTCTGATACTTTATCCATGAATTTAACTCTTTAAAACGTGTTCGTAGTAGTGGCTCTTATTGAGTAAGTTTTTTTTTTTTTTTTACTAAATTCACTAAATTCATCAAATTGCTTAACAGACGGTGTGCTGGTGCCATGTTAACTACCTGACCGTCACGTAGTGTGCATCCTATCACTAAGTCAGTCGGCGCGCAACATGTGATCGGAAAAACAATGCAGGCTCTTGGAAAAACTAACAAAGGGCGGAACATTTGTGCAAAAAAATCTTATAACGTGTCTTGTTATGAAAACTTAAATAACTTTCAAGGATAAAACATGTAAGCAAACATTTCATCATAAAACACATAATTTTCCCATTCTTTCCCCCTCTGAAATAGAGTAAAGAAGTGAAGAGAATGTATATTCTGAAGCTACAGGATTTTGACTTTGGGTCAATGGGATAGGAAGTGTGACTCTAAAATTAGATTATGTTATTTGTAAAGATTTTCATTTGTTTGATGCGGTCTTACATTTACAAGAACTGATGATGACCCACAGAACAAGGACGAAACGCTTACTGCTGGTTTCAGAAACCACATTGGTGCAGATGTATGAGGATGGGATAAAATGAATGCCTTCTATTGTCTGTAAAAGATAACAATTACCATATGTTGCTGTCTAAAATCCGGTTTCTTGTGACATCACCTTCAATGTAATGCATTCGTTACTTTGTGTAATAATATTGTAAAAATTTATCAGTTCACCATCTCTGCTTCTAATAAGGTAAAAGCTTATTAGAATATTGGTGTAAAACTAATTAAATTAAAACACTCCTGATTACAGTAAGCCCTATCCGAATATTTATTTAAATGTAATTAGTTATAATAGGATATAATACTAAGATAGCAGTTACATATGCAAGATATGTAGATAACCGAAACATTAGCATGAACATGAAAAAAGCAACAGAACAAATCAAAAAAGAAAGATTATCAGAAAAATCCTGGGACCCAGAGTGAAAGAAGATGGACAGTACAGACTTCAAACTACAGAGAAAATATCAAACATAGAATCAGACATGAAGAAAAAAAGGCAGGAATTTTATGGACATC
>JARYHS010006851.1:1195068-1224062 GCA_031002005.1 Vandiemenella viatica
TTTCTATCTGATTCTGAAGAAAATTTGCACACATATATTTAAAAAAATGCATAACAATTGTGTTTAAATTAGGTTGCAGAAGCCCAACCCCTCTTCCCTTCTACACCCACTCCTCTTAATTTCCAATGTTCTTTATAGATACCTACCGTTTTTATCAGATTTCGATGGAACACTGCAAATGTGTACTTAAGAACAAAGAGAAACATTCTGTTTACAAAACCCAATCGCTCACTCCCTTACCCCATTTAATTTTTGTAAATGTTCTTTACACAAAGCTACAGTTTTTATCTGGTTTCGATGGAACTTTTCACATGTATACTTTAAAACAAAGAGAAAAATACTGTCCAGTGCTCGAAATTGACCGGGCGTTAGGCGTAATTACGCCTGAATATTTTCGTTTTAAGCCTGCAATCTCCGTCAAAGGCGTAGAAAATACTCCTAAGCATCAAAACTTAAAAAATTACATTTCGGAACTTGTTTTCAGTTAGTTTCGCGTATTCGAGGTTAAATTCTAATAATTAATTTCAATTCTTGTCGTTTTGATCTATTTCAATGTTTCCAATAATACGTTTCTGATATTCAGAAGTGGCAACATTGTAGGGGGAAGTACCGAGAAGGGAAGGGTAAAAAAACAATTCTAGCGCATGCGTTATTCTTCTGTTATTCGCTTAACAAAGGATCTAAAGATTTCTCGTAAAATTACTGACTTTATACCATTTGTAAAGACAAGTATTGGTGATAGAAGTGTTACAAGTACCGATAAACGAGGACTGCCAGAAAATGAAGAAACATCAGCTGCTGACAAATCATTAGGCCCTTCAGCTACGACCAGTAGGCCTGCTCCAGGAGGTCAACAAGCAAATAAACGATCAAAAACAGTTCAAGATTTATCAGCTACTATGCCTGCTATTACCACCAGTACATCGACAACTAATGTCGTGGGTAAACACACATTAAGTAGGGGGCAAAAAAGTTTTCCTTGGTTATCAGTAGAACAAGGCAGCGAAAATAGTATGCTTTGCGTCGTTTGTAGGCAGTTTGCGGATTCATCTTTAACGAGTTTCGTAAATGCAAAGGTTATATCTAGATTAGAAACAGTTAAAAAACATGACAAAAGTGAAGTCCATCAGAATTCGTGTGCGGCAGATGTGGCGAAAAAAAATTCATTGCAGATACCGTTAGCTCTTACGTTGAGTGCCATGCGTGACAAAGTACACCAAAAAATGTGTGTTTTATTTAATACTGCTTACTCCGTTGCAAAAGGCAACTATGTGTTCACAGATTACCCATGTTTGTTAGAGTTACAAGAAAATCGCGAAGATATAATCAGAAATTTCTTTAAAAAAACGTTTCGAAGATCTTCGAACTAATTGCATGTTTAAAAATATAAACATTTTTGATGCAATTAACATTCCAAATGAGGATATATTAAATTATGGAGTAAATGAGTTTGAAGAGGTCCTCAAGGATTTACCTGCAGCAGTGACCATAAGCATAGAACAAGCTTCTGATGAATTTCTGCGCTGGAAAATATGTGCTAAGGACAAGAAATCTCTATGAAGTCGTCAGCTTTGGAACAGAGTATATAGCGAAAATAGTGAATACAACCAATTTACAAATTTATTAAAAATCATTTCATGTTACCGGGTGCTTCCATTCACCACTGCAATATGTGAGCGAGGTTTCAGTGAGCTTAACAACATGAAAACAATGAAATCAATAATCATGTTAAATTATTTCACAATTTTGGTATATGATGTATTGGCACGTGCAAATCATATTAATCTGTTTCTGGGTCTATTTATAGTTTTAAACTGTGCTGGAGTATGTTATAAGCTATAATTTCTGTATTTTCATAATTATAATATAATTACGCCTAACATTTTCATTTTACGCCTGAGTCTGAAAGTTAGGCGTAACAAATACGCCTGGATTTAAAAACGAATTTCTAGCACTGATACTGTCCACACTACCATAACAAAAACCAAACTACTCTTCACTTCCATACCTCTTGCGAGGTACTTTCGAACATGAATCCTGGCAGGTCTCGCCATTTCTGTGAGGTTTCCTCTTTGTAATTCGTTAATAAAAGAAATTCTGATTGGTCTTACCAATACTTCCAGCTTCTTTTGCAACCTATAATCGATAGAACGTTCTGGACGATATGTATGGCCCCAGGATATCGTCTCACACGTTTTTCTGCTATCACCTCACAGATAAAATTCAATTATATAATCATCTCTATAAAATCACTGCTATTTATTGAAACATCTTAATAAATTCAAATATTTACAATTCTCGTGATACAACATAAAATCTCACATATAACAATCTCACAATCTGCTTCTCCTTGGCTAAAACAAAAAATAATACAACACAGCCTACCAACTTCAACATATTAAAACATATTACAAAAACTTAAATTTTCCCATTTTCACATACTACTATACTGTACGGCCTTGTAAAAATAAATACATTCATATAGTCCATAATTCGTAAAATTATTAATATTATTATTTAAATGTCTGATGTGGGATCTCATACCCTTAATCATTTTTTTTATACATACCTAAACATTTTATATGATATCAATAGAAATTTACAAACATATACTTTAAATGAATCACAAAAGACAGTCTACATTTGGTATACAAAAGCCCAATCCCTCTTCTCCTTTACCCCATCGCTTATAATTTCCAATGTTCTTCACAAAATCCACAGTTTTAAGTACTGTCAAAATCAATTAAGCTATTTTAAGCTATTGCAGAATATTTATAAAATGTATGTGTCCTAATGTCTTAACTTGGACCCCAAGCTTTTACGTTGTGAAAACCAATTAAAAATCTATATTTTCTGTGTGATGCCGGAACGAACAGATATATTCCCGAGACAGATTTGTGTATGTGGTATGTATTAATGTCCAGATGTTACATGTTTCGATTATCGAGAAGCAGCTTTAACAGATGTTATGATTACATCGAAACACTGCCTGGTCCAAAATGTAAACTGATATTCCTTAACACAGCATCCAATTCGCCCCATTCTGAAAGTTGTTGTAAAGACATATTTTTTTAAAGCATTCCCTTTAACCACTGAGCTACCAGGAAGTTCGCAAAACGAGAACTGCTGCGGCATATTTAAACACAAATTAACTATGATACCACTAAAAATTTAAAAATAAAATAATTGTTTAAAAAACATAAAAACCACCTTAAAAAAAACAACACTAAAAATTTTAAAATAACTTTATACCTTGCTTAGAAGAAAGTAAATCTAAATGGACAATATTTTACATTACTGTTATTAATTTTTTACATTAATTAGTTATTTTTGGAGACGGTGCTAGCCAAAGAAAGAAAAACCAAAAGATAAGAACAATAATAAATAAGATTAATACATAAAAAATCATGTTACTACTTACCTACAATTAATTCTAGACACATTTTTCAATACAACTGAAACTTATGGATGATACACCGATATTATACTAACTATAAAGTGTTTACTGCATGATGCGGACACTGTAGCGCCAGAGATATGCCTGGATGACCAACGAGGCCGAGCCACAGAAAACATACCTTTAATTTGTTTCCCTAAGTTGTCTCCCGCAATAAAACTATCTTCCTCACAACATGCTATAAAATATTTGGAATTTTTGTTCGTACTCTCGGTTCACCTGGAACACCAAATAAAGTTCAGTAATTCGATCTGCGCGATCTGACAGCTGGCACCGACTCCAAAAATAACTAATTAATGTAAAAATTTAATAACAGTAATGTAAAATATTGTCCATTTAGATTTACTTTCTTCCAAGCAAGGTATAAAGTTATTTTAAAATTTTTAGTGTTCTTTTTTTGAAGGCGGTTTTTATGTTTTTTAAACAATTATTTTATTCTTTTTTGCTGATGGATATATGTCTTGTCGACGTCTCGGTCATTAGAGACGGAAAAAGACAGCGGGCAAGGAACGGAAAGGAATGGTCTTTTGATGCAACCATGCAGGTATTCACTTGGAATGATTAAAACCCGCAGGTGGCTGCCTGGACGCGTCCTCCCGAATGCGAGGCCGCCACGCTCAGTGATTTTAGGTTATCAGTCGAAACTAAGTTACTCGTGCCTCGATAAATTGCATACTTTATCATTCAGATCCACTCTGCATTTCTCCTAACCGCAGGTATATTGCAGCCCGATAGTGAAAAATCTAAAGGCGGGTTTACACCGTTCACTTTTCGCAATCACTCAGGATGAATCACTCGCAGTGAAAGTGAAGGTGAATTCACTTTTCGTTTACACGTATCATCACAAATGAACCATTCAATTCACTTCAAGATGGCAACAAACAAATTTTCGCGTGTTGGAATGGATTTAATTTTCAGTAATCTTGCGTAAAGAATTAACAGTTACATCGTGAAGAAAGTTAATTGAAAAAATAGAAGTCGGTGGACGAGAAATTGGATATTGCGGCGTGGTGGAATGGGTATTGGAGGACAAAACTGCAATTAAAAATCATCTTCGAATGTTTAAGTCACACAGATTTGCAGTCAGAAAAACTCACCACTAATTACAAAACAGGACACTAATGAGAAAATGTCTTCCGGCTAAACGGAAGGCTAGAAACTATTCTCACGTTTCTTGCAACTGGTAACTGCTTTGAAACAAATACACTTTACCTACAAGCACAATTTACATCACATTTGTCTGGTTTTAAAACTTTAGTTAATTCACTAGATGACCTGGTTCGGATACTTTTAATTTTGTGCTTGATGTCTTCTGTCTTCAAAAGTGAGAGATTAAATCCTTTAATTATGTCCTCTGTACCACTATCCCTTTTGTTTTTATTTTTATAAGTTTCAAATTTTGTGTTCTATAAATTCCATAACACTCGTTATTATGGAAATAACTTAAAAATAAAGAAATATTTCTTATTTCCATTTAAATATCATTATGTGTTGAATACAACAACAGTCAGAAACAAGCAATTGCGACCGATCCAGGAATATGTTTCACTTCGATATTTTGACTGTTTACACCGCTTCACTATTGATGATTCATCCGAGTGAAACACCAAAAGTGAACGAAAAGTTGAACCCGAGCCAACTTCTTTCATCCGTCATCTTGGATGATCACTCTGGATGATTCACTGTTTACATGGTTCACTTTCCTTTCACTGCGAGTGATTCATCCGGAGTGATTACGAAAAGTGAACCGTGTAAACCCGCCTTAAACACGAGGCCCCGTTAGACCTGCGCGCCAGATGTGCGCATTCGGAGCGCGCGCCAGGCCTCTCCTGACCACCGAGCATTTACACCTAAAGGATTGATGCGCGCGCCTGGAGCGTACGCTCCAAAACCGTCGGAAAAACCGTGCGTGTAAACGGGCCTATTGCGCTATAAATAGATGTAATATAGTTTTCATTGGTGTCTTTTTATTTATTCGTGTTACCAGCAGCGTCGTTCCTATTTCTTTGAGGACGTTGGTTCGAACAGTGCTTTTAAAAAAAAAAAAGTTCCGCTTGTACCATTTATTCAGAAATCATCCTAGCAAAATTCTGTGGCAGTTTCCCCATGACACGAAATGTCTGTTCATTGTTGAGTGGTGGAATGATACTCGAGGACAGGGACATTAGTTTGGTACTCCAGATGTGATAACAGATTTCAGCTTATTTCTATACTCGCGCTGTGTGCATTATACAAAACAAATTGTTCCTATTCCTTACTTGTAATTCAGAGGTAACGGGGCTTGTAATTTGACTACTTGTTGTGAATGGTTAGTGACGGTGTCTGGTCGGTCACCGCTGGGATGGCTTTGTGGTGGTCTCATTCATACTTGAAGCTGTGCCTATTCCAAGCAATTTTGAAATGTTTGATTAAACCAGGCATTTATACTGACGGTACTTTAACTATCTGTTAAAATATCATATATACAAATATGATTGGTGAAATAGTGCAGAAACATTTACCTTAGCTGTGAAATCGACAAAATAACTGACCAAATAACTGAACAAAATCTGCTTGTTAAAATCCCTGAAGTTTCCTATCAACTTTGAAGACCAATAACCTTTCATCGGTGAATTTTATTCTCCCTGACCCGCAATTATTATTATTTTTTTAAAAATATAAAGTCCGCTAATAGCTAATGTTGGTGCGTGCCATCAACCATTTGAAACTAATCGATTTTGTTTTATCGATATATTGGTAGTTCGGCGAGAGGCAGGAAAGAAACAAACATTACGTGGTGTGGTGCATGCTGGGCTGTTTCTGTCTGTTGCCATGTTCAACAGTTCTCCCTGTGACCGCAGCGGCCGTCTGTTGTTTTATCACGAGACGCAGATCTGACGTGTAACGCTCTCTCAAAACATAAATATTCAGAAACGAATTTTTTGTTTGTTTTTTTGGTTCCTTTTCAATTTCATCCTCCTTGGGGTACTTCTTTGCATGTTGTTCCTTCCTCTGCGCGCAGTATTTCTTCATTCTCTCGTACCTTCTTCTTCTTTCCTCTTCCGAGATGACGTGTTTTAACTTTATTTTAGAATTTTTATTGGAAAATTATCCTTTCATCTTATCTGCGCTGTTCAATTCAGTAATGACTTTTCCATAATTTTTAATTCTCTTAGGTCTTTTCCAGTTTCTATGAACTAATTAGGCTTCGTTATGCTGATTACGGAAGAAATAAAAAATGTGTTTGGTTATTATTCTATCAGAGTCCATTCTCAGAAGACCGTAGAAATTTAGTATCTTTTTACGCATAGTATCCGAGAGATTGTCACTTTTTTTTTTTAGAGAGAGTTTCATTCTTGATGTATACTATTTTATTATCTTGAAAATGTGTTCTGTCGCATTCCTACTAATCCATTCCCCCAAACATTTAAATTCTTTTTCTATTTCTATTTTTTGTTTTTGTTTTGAACCTTTGAATAATTATTTTGTTGTTTGTAAAGATTATCGCTTTTTTCCAAATGAAATTGTAAGACCTAGTTCAGCTGCTTGTTTCTCTAATTTAAGGATTTGTTCTATTGCTTCCTCCATTGTTTCGGCCAACAGGGCCATATCATCCAATGCAATTGATTTTTAGATTCTTCTTTTTGCAACCCAGTCTTATTCAACTTTTTATATTTTTGTTCCATTATTATTTTCCCAAGTGCACAATTAAACAATAACGGTGAAAGTACATCCCCTTGTCTTACCCCTGTTTTTATTTCAAAAGGGTCTGATACTTTACCCATGAATTTAACTCTTTAAAACGTGTTCGTAATAGTGGCTCTTATTGAGTAAGTTGTTTTTTTTTTATTAAATTCACTAAATTCATCAAATCTGCTTAACAGACGGTGTGCTGGTGCCATGTTAACTACCTGACCGTCACGTAGTGTGCATCCTATCACTAAGTCAGTCGGCGCGCAACATGTGATCGGAAAAACAATGCAGGCTCTTGGAAAAACTAATCAAAGGATGGAACATTTGTTCAAATAAATCTTATAGCGTGTCTTGTTATGAAAACTTAAATAACTTTCAAGGATAAAACATGTAAGCAAACATGTCATCATAAAACATAATTTTCCCGTTCTTTCCCCCTTTGAAATAGAGTAAAGAAGTGAAGAAAATGTATATTCTGAAGCTACAGGATTTTGACTTTGGGTCAATGGGATAGGAAGTGTGACTCTAAAATTAGATTACGTCATTTGTAAAGATTTTCATTTGTTTGATGCGGTCTTACATTTACAAGAACTGATGATGACCCACAGAACAAGGGCGAAACGCTTACTGCTGGTTTCAGAAACCACATTGGTGCAGATGTATGTGGATGGGATAAAATGAACGCCTTCTATTGTCTGTAAAAGATAACAATTACCATATGTTGCTGTCTAAAATCCGGTTTCTTGTGACATCACCTTCAATGTAATCATTCGTTACTTTGTGTAATAATATTGTAAAAATTTATCAGTTCACTATCTCTGCTTCTAATAAGGTAAAAGCTTATCAGAATATTGGTGTAAAATTAATTAAATAAACAGTCCTGATTACAGTAAGCCCTATCCGAATATTTATTTAATTTAATTAGTTATAATACGCTATAATACTAAGATAGCAGTTACATATGCAAGATATGTAGATAACCGAAACATTAGCAATGAACATAAAAAAGCAACAGAACAAATCAAGAAAGAAGAAAGAAAATTATTAGAAAAATCCTGGGACCCAGAGTGAAAGAAGATGGACAGTACAGACTTCAAACTACAGAGAAAATATCAAACATAGAATCAGACATGAAGAAAAAAAGGCAGGAAATTTTATGGACATCTGAGTAGACTTCCGAAGGAAAGAATCTCAAGACAAATCATAGAATACACACAAACAGTAAAAACAAGAACCACGTGGATGAAGGAGGTGGAGAAAGACCTCAAGTCTGTAGGCATTGCTAAGGGAGACGTCACAGACAGAGAGATTTTTAAAAAGAAAGTGAACTCATGGAAAGTTATTTCAGAGATAGAAAAAAAGGAAATGTCTAAACGCGCCTGGACTGCTGAAGAAAAGGAAACCGCGAGTGAAAGGATGAAAGAGGATTGGTCCGACAAGAAGAAACTCTCAAAGAGGATCTGAACGCATCCAGTCAGGATTGCTTATCGTTCTCCATTATGGGGACATACGAGAATAATAATAATATAGTACTCTGATAGGCAGCAGTTCCTCGTATGAAGCCATATTAAATCTTTTCGATCACATATGTAAAAGTTATGTAGCTTCGTTAGCACTGCCATTGGAATATCGGTACTTTTTCTTAAAGTAAATAAGGAACACGGTCGCCTCAGACTGTGGTTACAGAATAATTTTATTTGCACTTGCTAATAAGTCAATGATACAAAATAGTCCAACAACCGACTGATATTTATATGAAATTTTAGTATATCACAAAGGCTTTAGAATGGTCGTAAGACTGCAGATTCTTTAACCAAATAAGAAATTACACACGAATCAATTTCAGTTACTTCAGTTCTGCAAAGTTCAGCACAGTCACGACAATTTCCTCTCCACATCACTCATTGTTTCTATTACACCGGCACGAGGCAGATGACCGACATTAGCCATGGAGGAAGGAAATATATGGAGACGACGCAAGCGACCTTCACCACACAATGAAGTGTAGCCGGGCTGGAGGAGGAGTGGGGGGGGGGGAGGGGGAGGCATGGCCTAACCCATACAGACACGGCGTATATTTACAAAAACCTCAAGGGGACTCTAGGATTAATGTAACGTCGCTATCTGGAGATGGATTATTATGTAACTCGACGAGACAAATAAAAAATGGAGAATAATTTTTTTTGATATCATGCTTAGTTTTCGAGATATTCTGTCTCAAATGTGAAATGGTTTTGGTTGAAATTCGGAAGGAAAAATTGGTTAAAGGCAAATTTGATGACGGATTCTTATTTAAAAAGACGAGAGAAATAAAAAAAATAAAGAATAAAATTTTTCGATATCTCGCCTAGTTCTCGAGATATACTGTATCAAAAGTGAGGTGTCTTCAGTTGAAATACAGAAGAAAACTTTCGCAAAAGTCAAATTTAATGATCGATTCTTATATAACACGACGAGACAAATCGAAAATAAAGAATAAAATTTTTCGATATCTTGCTTAGTTTTCGGGATGTACTGGGATTGGGTTGATTTGCGACCTAGACTAAAAATTAATTCTGCTAAAGCCACAATGAATTACATGGTGGACATACAGAATGGATATTTCAGTTGTTTTTACTACCACTTGTGGTTAGGTTGAAATGAGGCCTAGACCAGAATAAAAATAGTTATTTTGTTACCATACATCGTAAGCTAAATTGGGAATAGCTGGAAGTGGAAGTAGTTTCCATCGCTATACACGTTTTGTCACTAACTTGGTTCTCATAAAATTACTAACAGTAATAGATAAATTCTTTGTCCGTTATGGAACAACAAAACCATTCTAGTACAGACTGCATTTAGACCTAACCACAATCTCCATTAAATTGCCATTACTGAATCAAACTATGTAGACATACCCACACACGCGTATTTGAATCGCAAACTGTATTTGCGGTAACATCGTTTGCTTCATCAAGATTCCTAGATTGCATAGCATAAATTAACACATTTAATTTCATCATACAGTATAAACTACAACGTGACGAAGGAAAGCGCAATACTAAATTAAATGAACTGCGATGTAAAACACACCCCCTTTAAACCTCATTTTCAACACTCGTTAAAAAGTAATGCTAGTCTATTATGTGCAAAATAGCAAGGTATGCTGATTTTCTACACTACACCAACAAAAATTTGAGAACGAAGTCATCCCATTGAGAGCTATGACTAAATATTTATAGACATGCGCCAACGTTTACAATTCCCACTGACCACTTCAACATCAATTATTGGAATACAACTTACCTATGAAATGATATTCCAGGTTCTTTCCTTTCATCTTATCTGCGCTGTTCAATCCAGTAATGACTTTTCCATAATTTTTAATTCTCTTAAGTCTTTTCCAGTATCTATGAACTAATTAGGCTTCGTTATGCGATTACGGAAGAAATAAAAAATGTGTTTGATTATTCTATCAGAGTCCATTCTGAGAAGACCATTGAAATTTAGTCTCTTTTTACGCATAGTGTCCGCATAGTGAAAAAAAGAGTTTCATTCTTGATGTATACTATTTTATTATCTTGAAAATGTGTTTTGTCGCATTCCTACTAATCCATTCCCCAAAACGTTTAAATTCTTTTTCTATTTCTATTTTTTGTTTTTGTTTTGAACCTTTGAATAATTATTTTGTTGTTTGTAAAGATTATCGCTTATTTCCAAATGAAATTGTAAGACCTAGTTCAGATGCTTGTTTCTCTAATTTAAGGATTTGTTCTATTGCTTCCTCCATTGTTTCGGCCAACAGGACCATATCATCCAATGTAATTGAATTTTAGATTCTTCTTTTTCAAACCCAGTCTTATTCAACTTTTTATATTTTTGTTCCATTATTATTTTCCCAAGTGCACAATTAAACAATAACTGTGAATGTACATCCCCTTGCCTTACTCCTGTTTTTATTTCAAAAGGGTCTGATACTTTATCCATGAATTTAACTCTTTAAAACGTGTTCGTAGTAGTGGCTCTTATTGAGTAAGTTTTTTTTACTAAATTCACTAAATTCATCAAATCTGCTTAACAGACGGTGTGCTGGTGCCATGTTGACTACCTGACCGTCACGTAGTGTGCGGCCTATCACTAAGTCAGTCGGCGCGCAACATGTGATCGGAAAAACAATGAAGGCTCTTGGAAAAACTAATTAAAGGAGGGAACATTTGTTCAAAAAATCTTATAACGTGTCTTGTTATGAAAACTTAAATAACTTTTAAGGATAAAACGTGTAAGCAAACATTTCATCATAAAACACATAATTTTCCCATTCTTCCCCCTCTGAAATAGAGTAAAGAAGTGAAGAAAATGTATATTCTGAAGCTACAGGATTTTGACTTTGGGTCAATGGGATAGGAAGTGGGAGTCTAAAATTAGATTACGTTATTTGTAAAGATTTTCATTTGTTTGATGCGGTCTTACATTTACAAGAACTGATGATGACCCACAGAACAAGGGCGAAACGCTTACTGCTGGTTTCAGAAACCACATTGGTGCAGATGTATGTGGATGGGATAAAATGAACGCCTTCTATGGTCGGTAAAAGATAACAATTACCGTATGTTGCTGTGTAAAATCAGGTTTCTTGTGACATCACCTTCAATGTAATGCATTCGTTACTTTGTGTAATAATATTGTAAACATTTATTAGTTCACTATCTCTGCTTCTAATAAGGTAAAAGCTTATCAGAATATTGGTGTAAAATTAATTAAATAAACAGTTCTGATTACAGTAAGCCCTATCAGAATATTTATTTAAATTTAATTACTCATAATACGCTATAATACTAAGATAGCAGTTACATATGCAAGATATGTAGATAAGTGAAACATTAGCAATGAACATAAAAAAGCAATAGAACAAATCAAGAAAGAAGAAAGAAAAATTATTAGAAAAATCCTGGGACTGAAGATGGACAGTACAGACTTCAAACTACAGAGAAAATATCAAACATAGAATCAGACATGAAGAAAAAAAGGCAGGAATTTTATGGACATCTGAGTAGACTTCCGAAGGAAAGAATCTCAAGACAAATCATAGAATACACACAAACAGTAAAAACAAGAACCACGTGGATGAAGGAGGTGGAGAAAGACCTCAAGTCTGTAGGCATTGCTAAGGGAGACGTCACAGATCGAGAGATTTTTAAAAAGAAAGTGAACTCATGGAAAGTTATTTCAGAGAGAGAGAAAAAGGAAATGTCTAAACGCTCCTGGACTGCTGAAGAAAAGGAAACCGTGAGTGAAAGGATGAAAGAGGATTGGTCCGACAAGAAGAACATCCCAAAGAGGATCTGGACGCATCCAGTTAGGGTTGCTTATCGTTCTCCATTATGGGGAATAATAATAATATAATACTCTGATAGGCAGCAGTTCCTCGTATGAAGCCATATTAAATCTTTTCGATCACATATTTAAAAGTTATTTAGCTTCGTTAGTACTGCGATTGGAATATCGGTACTTTTTCTTAAAGTAAATAAGGAACACTAGTGGTTACAAAATAATTTTATTTGCACTTGCTAATAAGTCAATGATACAAAATAGTCCAACAACCGACTGATATTTATAGGAAATTTTAGTACATCACAAAGGCTTTAGAATGGTCGTAAGACTGCAGATTCTTTAACCAAATAAGAAATTACACACGAATCAATTTCAGTTACTTCAGTTCTCCAAAGTTCAGCACACGTCACGACAATTTCCTCTCCACATCACTCATTGTTTCTATTACACCGGCACGGAGCACATGACCGACATTAGCTTACAGCTACTCATACAGTTTCTGCTACACAGGCATACATTCCGCGGTACGGCCCGGCAAACTCTACTATCTCGATCCAAGTCAGTATATGTGCACATCGACCTGCTACTATCGATATCGCTTTCACACATCTTTAAGCGATATGAAATGTTAGTTAACTAAAAAACAGTACTGCAACTCCGTGATCCGTTAATTGCCAGAGGTGGAACTAGGAATCTGTCGCCCCTTCGAATTTATTTATTTTTTTTTTTTTTTTTTTTTTTTTTTTTTGCCACCCCGAGTGTCGGCGCCGTACCCATTGTTGCCATTGCTATCCCCTATATCCGTCAATTACTCGATTTGCTGCCCCCCTGGACGTGCCGCCCGGGTGCAGTACATGCCTTGCCCGCCCGCTTACGTCTGTTACCAACATTCACTATTTCTGTAACTCCATGGTTCACATTTCTTTCTATTTTGACGTTCATCAACTATTTCAGTCATTCAGGGAAATTTCTTAAAAAGTCAATCACATCCAATAGTAAGTTATTTTATATCTCATGTTTACTTTACTGTTGTAGCACCTGTTAGCATTACAGCTGTTTACTGCGTCAGTGGTACGGACTCAGTATCCCCTCCTCACTAGATCCTTACACCCTGACAACATGGACGATGAGAAAACCTGAGGGACACTGTTGTCAGGTATCTACAAGCTGTAAGTTTTGTGAAGCTGCGATTTTTCAAGCTGATAAGTTGAGGAATACACATTGCACTGCACTCTTGGTAAGTGCCTAAAAACACAGGACTACGGTACTGCACAAGATTCCACTTACTGATTTTTAACTCCATTGCATATAAAACAATGAATTGCAAACTATTGTTAATATTAGCAATTGATAAAATAGGACAGTACAGACTTCAAAAACGAATGTCTGGAAGGTATACTGCACCAAATTAAGAATACGATGTTAAATCCAGAACTACTGCCGGTCATATTCTGGAAAGGAAATAGTCTGTATCAGAGAAAGTTCCTCGCAGAAATTAATGTTCAATGTTAAGAATAATTTTTGAACAATGAAAAGCATGAGAGGAAATAAAATACTGCGCTGTTTGTTGAAAATATACGATAATAATTAAATACTGTAAGTTTAAATTTTAAGTGGTTTGGAGCCAGAAGAAAAATGAATCAGCGCTGGTAAACAATGATATTGTTGAAGTTTTATAAAGTGTGAGGTGTGCTGATGTTATGTTGTGGTTTGTTCATGCAGGTCTCCAATGGACGAGACGGCAAAACTGCTTTTAAGTGCTTTGGCGATGAAGGAAGTGGTTTGCAGACCTATCCGGCTGTTTCCTGAGGTCTTGGAAAAATTGCTGGAGGATGGTACCATCAGCTGCAGCGAGCTGGAGATTATAAAGCGCGAGCTGGAGGCTCCAGAGACAGCTCGCCACGTGATGCGTGCACTGTGCCAGGCGAGACACCTGCAGCTGCTGCGGATGGCGCTGCGGCACCGACCAGGACTGGCCAGCGAGCCAGTCGACGACGCGTCGTCAACGCCCCTGCACGTGGCGTCGAGGCACGGCCAGCCCGCCGCCGTGCGGATGCTGCTGGACGCGGGGGCGGACCTGGAGGCGGCGAGAGAGAGTGACGGGTGGACTGCGCTGCACGAGGCGGCGGCGTGTGGAGGCGGCGACGTGGTGGGAGTGCTGCTGAGGGCCGGGGCACAGGTGGACCCCAACAACAAGGCGGGCAGGACGCCGCTACAGCTGGTGGCGGCGGCGGGACACGTGGCCACAGCGCAGCTACTGTGCTTGGCGGGGGCGGACACCACTGCGGGGGAGCGGGACTGGGGCAAGAGGCCGCTGCTGCTGGCGGCGGACACGGGCAGCGTGCGCACAGTCAGGGCGCTGCTGGGGGCGGGCGCCGGGGGCGGCACAGACCAGCGGGGGCGGACTGCGCTGCTGTGGGCGGCGGAGCAGGGCAGCAGCAGGCCGTCACCACGCTGGCGGCGGCGGGGGCGGACGTCAGTGAGAGAGGTGAAGGCGAGTGGACGCCGCTGCACTGGGCGGCAGCGCGCGGTGCCGAGGAGGTGGTGAGAGCGCTGCTGGCGGCCGGGGCGGACTCCACTGCCAGAACCAATAGGGGGAGCGTTGCGCTGCACCTGGCGGCACAGCAAGGCCGTGTGGAGGTGGCGCGGCTGCTGCTGGAGACCACAGACGTCAACGTGAGGGACGATACTGGTCAGACGCCGCTGCACTATGCAGTCCGTTGTGGCCACTCCGCTGTGGTGAGAGCGCTGCTGGAGGCTGGGGCGGACAGGACGGCGAGGAACAAGAGGGGAGACACGGCGCACGACGTGAGCAGCAGAGAGCTGAGGCAGCTGCTCCAGTAGTTCCTGCTTATCTTCCAGCACGTCATCTAACACATACTGCGAATTAAATGTGTAAATAAGCGGTAATGTGTTTTAAACTGATAGATCGCTTTAGACCATCAGTTCATCAGACACCAAACAACTGAAAAATCTGTACTCTCTAAATAATGAATAAGTTTATTTTATTATATCGTAAAAGTAAAAAAATAGAATGCAGCAGAATTCCATTCCGTTCCCGTCATGTCAACGTTGACCACATTCAAATATGTCAGCCATAAAAAATAAAATAAAATCTATATACAGGTTTGTTTAAGAACTAATGCAACCAGCTATATGTCGGCAGTTTTCCTCATCTATGCCGTAATTTTTATACTGTAGTTTTCTGATTATAAAAGCTTATTACTCATTTCTTATTAACTTATTTGACTCCACTTGAAATCCAAGACTGACCGATTAGTTTTTTTTTTTTTTTTTTTTTTTTTTTTTTTATCAGGCACTGCCAGTACAATTACCAAGTGTTGTGGTTGGATATAAACGCAAGGTACCCGAAACTGGGAAAATCAGGAGTGAATTAAAAGTTGGCAAACATTCAGCAGCAGGATATACGAAATTTCCGAACTGGAACCAAAACTTGAAATTGCCGCCCCTTCATACATGAATTTTCCGCCCGGGGAAATATAAGAATGCTAGTCTTCGATTTTTCCGCCCCCTGAAGGTTGTCAGTCGGGGCTGTAGAGCTAAAAAAAAAGGTCGCCGCCACACGAATTTTCCATTTACCACACCCTAGATCCGGCACTGCATACATTCTATCAAGTTGGTTATCTTTTCTCTCATAGCCACACATAATAGCAATACACATTTACATTCTCTTAATTTAATAAGGTTTCAATGGAACAACGTCTCGAAATTCACCCTCGAAGTTGTAAATTTTATTCTGAACCACGAAATTTACCAAATTTCTTTTTTTCCTAGCCAAACCGAAAATGCAAAAAATTAAAAAAAGGCCAACTATGAGCGAGCCTCAATTTTCCCCTCTCAGAGATTGTCTATAAACATATTTTTCTGGTTAGTTTAGTGTGTCCAGCCACTTGCCGATAACAATATTCCTCATTAATGGAGCTATTCTGTCCTTTTACTGTTTCAGATACTTTTGATTACAGTTCTACTTGTTCTGTTGCGTTATCTTCTTATTTGCTTCTTTACCTGTCTTATGTCCCTGTTGTATTATGCTGGTTCTGGGTGTTTCTTTATTTTTGAATGCTATTTGCCGTATAATGAATGGTTCCATAGCGTACCTCTTTTATTATGAATGCACCTTTAATTTTGGACACTGGTGTACCGGACCGTACTATTTACACCAGAACTGCTTCAGTATCGCTTATTTCTATATTATCCTGAAGCCCAGTGTAAATAGTTTCAGATTTCGTGCAAAAGATGTTTAGTTTGTTTTTCCCACTGTATTGTTTAAAACGTCTATTTGCAAATTTATTGATTTGCAGCTTGTTTTTATAAGGGTACTTACTCTCAATTCAGCACATGGTAAATTTACGTCCATGTTAATAGCAATGATCCTGCTACCACCATTTAACTAATGACTGTGAAGCTGGTTTCATCCTGGAAGCCTCGTCCCACTAACAGAAACATTGTGCACTTATCTCTGCTGTCGTAACCATCAGCTTATAAATGCCATCTGAGAACACAAACAAACCACAGTAGTTTTTGAATTAAGTTTTAATATACCTCCCCCAATTGATCCTCTGTCATTGTGGTACAATCTATAATGGTCGTTTGAAGTTCTACGGCTTTATTTATGAAAATGGGTGTATTTGGTGAATGTAATACTCCCTATGAGTTTGAAACGACTTGCTGAGACGAACTCAGCTGGAAGGTGGTTGCCCTCCATAGAATGTTTACTCACTGACAGCGGTCACCTCCAAGAGGATTGATGTGGAATCAGTGACGTCGAATGTGAGGTGACTTGCGGCCAGGGACCACTCAGTTAGATGGGGAGCAGCCCAGTAGTTAAGATGAGATAAATCCTAGCAGTGATCCATTATCAATCAGTTATTTATCTTCCATACTGTAGGTCAGGTTTAACCTTGCAGAATACGCTATCGTCTGTAAAGCAAGTATTCTTATAAACAGGTAACTCAACATGGCCTTATTGTTCATAACTAGAATAAACCTTTTTTGCCGTTTTCGCAGCCGTCATATTGGTATAAATAGTTTCACACTAAGTCGAAATACTTCTTCCAAACGTTTCGAGCAGGCCTGAGTTCGTCCTCAGGAGAATTAGCCGCCTGCATAGTCTGCTAGAAACTGTCGTTGAGGCCAATTGTTTATTATTATTTTATTTAACACACATTTCCATGCCTCGCTAACACCATAGCCACCTTGTTGAGGTCGTTTGGCGTCTTATCCAGCCATGGAAATGTGTGTTCAATAATAAATAACTCCGAGACTATAAACAGTAAATCGCAAACATCACATCTCTGGGTAATCGATGTTTCTTAGAGACGCGATAGTCTCCACAGTATAAACACGAGTGCAACCTGCCACAACGCCAGTGTCTGCCATACTCAGCAGGCGGCTAAGTCCCCTGAGGACGACCTAAGCCTGACGGAAACGTCGAGAAGAAGAAGAACGAGGAGAAGTATTTCGACGCAGCGTGAACCTGGTGAAGCTATTTACACCATAACTAGGATAGGCTGTCAGCTAGAGATTAGACAAGCACTAGCCTTCCTACCCTTATTGCTGGACGTTAACCAGCTGGTGTCAATGCTGACTTTATGTAAACTTTTATTAGCAGATTCAAGATACGGACGGAGAGCAGAAGACATCACTTGAAGCAAGAAGATTCGCACGTGGATTTTAGGAGCCTAGAAATATCCCAAAGGTTGGTCAAGTTCCACTCGACATCCTCCCCTACCAAAGACGCCCACTAGAACCAATCAGGCCCACCATGCGGTGCCATGACAGCATATTCTCCTTAGTCCTCATATTCCATTCCCAGTCCTGAAACAAAGTTTCCGGCTAATTGTAAGTACCAGTGGTAAATCTGGAAGAAAAAGTTTGCTGTCCTTTCCATCCAAATAACAATGTAAGGGACTTTTGCGCCTCTACAAAAATCGATTCATTAAATCATTAATGCCACAGATGTAATAGTGCTATCTGAGATTTCAGTGATTTTGTAATATATTGTAGTAGATTAAATTCTAAGACAAATAATATTGTTTATTTGCATGAAGTTACTTATCACCTTAGAAATCAGGGGTGTGAAAGCAAAATGTTATTCGACCATACAGGAAAACTATTTTGTTAAGAAAAATCGTAATATGTTTATAACAAGGGGCCATGAGACAGACAATTCGCGCAAACTTATTGCAAAATTTTCGTCTGTTGAGACTACTCCCTCTTTTCATATTTTCCGCCCAAACTCTAGAAGAATGTTGTAATTTTAAACATTTCTCACAATTTCGGCCCAAAAACCATAAATACCTTCAGAAAACAAACTGACTGTTACAAGTTCTAATTAGATCGTTATTGTGAATTTCTTCTTCGAACAGTACAGGATCGTTACTGTGTATGCATTACATTTAGCAGTATCTCACTGGATAAGATTCAAATCTCTTCACCAGAGTATCGCAGATATCAAAACCATGGAGCAAAGAAAATAGAGGAGACCACGTAAGGGACCTGGTCCATACAACGAAGTGAAGTCGAGAGGATAGGAGAGGCCGCCATATTGGTGAGCTCAAGAAACATAGAGAATCTATATGGGACGAAAGAATTTCTTCTTTTTTAACCTTTGCATTAGTAAAAAATAAAGTCTTAGGTGGTCAAAATTATAAATACCCTAATCGATTTTACCTACAAACATTAAAATTTAAGAAAAAAAACTGCTAATTAATTTTTGATAGGAATTTTGTATGCCGAAATAGAAATTTTTCTCTCCCTTCTGTGGCAAAAAAAGGACTGGTTTATGTTCATATAGGTTATTTATCCACGTTCCGTTTCAGTAATTTTAATCCTTTCAAAATCTTTGATGGGAAAGATTACAAAGTAAAGAAAAAGAGGTCTAGACCTATTTAAATTCGCCAGGAGCATCAGTGCAAGGGGATGCCATCACTTATACTGCTGTGCCACAATCTGATGATGACTTCTTAAGGAACTCGATGAGACAAATCGAAAATATATATTGATATTTCACTTAGTTCTCGAGATGTAATGTCTCAAAAGTGAGGTGGTTAGATCGAAATGCAGCCTGGACCAAAAGAAAAAAGAACTAGGTGAGATATAAAAAAAAATTTGTTCTTACTTTCAATTAGTTTCGTTAAGTTACATAAGAATTCATAATCAGATTACGGCGCCACGGTAATGATGGAACTGGCCAGTGTAATTATCTTGCTACCATATATCAAAAGTCGAAAGCTTGTGTTACTAACAACGTGCTCAATAAATTACTAATAACAAATAAATAATTTGTTCCTTATGCTATAAAAAGAATATTCTACAACAGGCTGCATTTCAACCTAGTCACAATTTGACTTAATGTTGCCGCTAAAGAGTCAAACGACGCAAATGCAACCAAACACTTTAAACGTATTGCGAATTACATTTCAGATAACAACAAAATGGACTTCATTACGATTACTAGATCGCATATCACAAATTATCACAATTAATTTCATCAAACACTTTCAACATAAATTAGGTACAACTTGACTAAAGCACATAGAATAATGTATTCGCTTCATCGATATGGAAACTTGATACACACGTGAAAAATAGTAAGATAAAATGGTTCTCTGCATCAGCAAATATTTGATAACACCGTCATCCTATTGAGAGCTGTGAATAAACTTTTTTAACAGGCCCTGTAAATCTATAATGACATCTATTATGTCTTTCAGACGCCGCAATACAAATACTTCAAGAATAATAATTTCCACGTGACTTACCTATGGAATGTTATTCCATGTAGTTTTTTACTTGTTCTGTTTGTGCAACCATAGACAACAAAATTTGGCATTATAAAACACCTTGAAATATCCGAACATGAAATATTCACAGCAGGAAGCTAATGGAAACAGACCAATATTTTGAACTCACGAAGATGGCGGCTCCGGAGACAGGCTGCTTCACAGTTTAAGCGACACCTGGTCTCCCCTCTATTCCAACCTCCATGATTAAAACCCAGGAATATCTGCTCCAGCGAGCGTACGGACTAGTCAATATCTGTAGCATTGAGGAAGAATATATGGAGACGAAATAACGTTAAATCCGCGAAACCTCTCCTACTGCGTGGCGGACATCTTAGGAGTACCAAAACATTGGGCTGTTTGCACTGTGTCAGCTGCTGAGAATATTTCAACCTAACCACGTCAATTTTAAGGTACAATATCTCGAACTAAGCGAGATATCAAAAAAAAAATAATCTTTACTTTCAGTTTCACTCATCGAGTTACATAAGAATTCGTCATCAAATTGCGGTGCCACGGTTATCGTTGAATCCCCTCATAACCTAACAACCCCACTTTTGAGATAGTTTATCTCGCGAACTAAGCGAGATATCAAAAAATTTTATTCTTTATTTTCAAATTGTATCGTCGTGTTATATAAGAATCTATCACCAAATTTGACTTTGGGGACACATTTCTTCTGAATTTCAACCAGAAACTCCACTCTTTTGAGACAGTATATCTCGAGAACTAAGCACGATATCATATAAATTTATTCTTCATTTTTGCTGTGTCTCGTCGAGTTACATAATAATCCATCATCAAATTGCGGTGCCACGGTTGTCTTATGATTCCCTTGAGGTTTTTGTTCCTATTTCCCGTGTTTCTCCGGCCAAGCAATATGGCGGCCTCCCCTCCCCACTTCTCTCCACCCGGTTTTTCCTCCAGTATGTGGCGAAGGTCCCTTGCGTCGTCTCCATATATTACTTCCTCCATGGTCTGTAGTATTGATTCCCGATTGCAATGTCTTTGTGGTGTGTGTAGGGAGACGGAAAAATATTTCACACTTCAACCGATGACAGAATTCGGAAGACTTATACAACGAATAATAGTTTGATACAGGGCAGCATAATTGTGATTCAACATTACAGCTGTGACTGATATATCAAGGCGTGTCGAAACGATTCAGCGGTATTTCGGTCCCGAAATATTAAATACCAATGATTTTAGCTAATCATCAGAAGTGAAGATAAAAAAACAACCAGCCAACTGGATTTATTAGGCATTCGGGGATGTTGTGCAGAGTGTCAGCAATTGCCAGATGGTAAGTCCTGGTCCGGTAGCTAAGAAGGGCCATTCAACCAATGATAAATTTAATTCAGGCCATTAATTTCATAGATAAACTTGATAGCTAGCTACGACATATAACCAGCAAGAGGCGTATGTATTTACAACCTTAAAAAAGGTAAGAGGATTAACTGGAGGTGGGGATTCCGCTTTAAGTAAATTCCTTTACGCGGACTAACGACTACATCATACTGCGGCAGTCAATAGTAAGATACAGAGTTTTTAACTAATACTTTGGTTGTAATGCACCCTGGAACTAATGACTGCTTGAAAATAATGCGTCTGGCATCTGACTACTACAGTATTAGACCGTGTGGAGGTTACGATGTTTATGACCAAAAAGAGAGAAATATTCAGGCAAGTATGACCTTAAAAATTAGTAAATATGACTTTCAAAAAACTAAATATGACCATACATTTAAATTTACCATACATTTAAATTTACCATACATCAAAACATGCTCAATTATAGATCATTTATTTTACCTAGTAGTGTCGCTTTCGTGTAGACAGCATAATTTTCTTCCCTGCACTCGCTGAATCATAAAATTTTAAATCGTTTTGTTGAAGTCACTTTAATTTCAGATAATTCACAGAATAGAACTCTTTCATGTGTACTAAAATACGTCCTCTCTAAATTCTCTTAGATAATTTCGCACTTTCAAAATAAAATTATTTTCTGCATGTTGGTATGTCTACTCACTGATCCACTGCAGATTTAACACTGACTGAGGATATTTCATTGAGATATTGACTGACGCGGCTCGACACAGGCATGCTGCTGAGATTAAAAGGCGGGCGCAACATTAACGACTAGGGAGTCACAATAATGTATAACTTTAATTTTTGACTGGTGAATTCTGACCACAGCGAATATTAGTTTTTTCTCCCCCACCTGTATCGCAGAAGTACAATCCTGCGAATAATTATCCTAATTTCTTCTCACCTATAACTAGCGAATTACCATTACTATTAAAAAAAAAGAACAGATTTTTCATCAAAATATGACCATAAATATTATCGAGATATGACCAAAACTAGGAAAATGATCTGAATATGCATTTATATTATACATAAAATACATTTAGATACCATCAGAAATGTTGAATCAGTGTTTAATTCAGCATTTCAGCTAAAAAAGAAGGCAGGAAAACATATGACTTGTCGTAACCATCAGAACCCTGATAATCACAGCGCAACAACCATCTGTGATTAATCTGTGAGCAGCTACAGGGTGATCTGGAAAGGATTTATAGCTCAGGAGATAAACGTGCGATAAAGATAAATGCAAAGGAGAGTCAGCTTATTAGATGCACAAATAAAAAAACTAAAGGTTTATTATCATTATAAGGTGTGGAAAGAATTGCTTGTTGAAGACTTGAAACGTAAATATCTTGGCTCAAAATTTGATAAAAAAAAGCTCAACGCTACAGCACACATTGGACAGGTAGTAGGAAAGGGTTTCAATATTCTGCACTTGTTGGAGAGAGTGATGAGGGGATGCACGAGAGAAGTAAAGGAATTGGGTAACAAAACTTTGGTCAGACAATTGCTTGAATATGGTAGTGTAGTAATGGATCACATTTTGTGTATAAAATATAGGAGTTGGAGGGGGTGCAAAAAAGAGCTGCGAGATTTGTCTCTGGACATTCCCATAGAATGCAATCAGTAACAGGTATGATAAAAGAGGTGTAATGGGACTCATTGGAAGGCAGAAGGAGGGTGAAGAGGGTCATGGGAGTGTACAAGGCGTATATTGGTGTAAGAACTGAAAGTAATGCATGGAAGGGAAAAGACGACCATGACCACAAGATGGCACTCGATTTTAGGCACAAGGGTGTAGGAAGATTATCTTTCGTAAGTAAGGCGGTCAGGTATTTGAATAAGTTACTGACAGAATTGATGAATATATTACGAAAAATGGTGAAACAATTTAAGTTTAATATTTGTAGAGGGCAAAAGTAGGTGGGTACAGGAAATGGGGAGGATGGGTGTTTATGGAAATTGCCACCAGAGCGTGCACTCGATCGCATTTAAATTAAATTTAAAAAACCGATGAAGATATATAGACATTTGTTCATATACATTCAGTTCACATATGTACTGGAATTGTTGACTTACTTGGCTAAATGTATAAGCATTCGCTTTTTATGCACAGTGATGGCGTGCTAAATTGTACAGATAAATTCATGTTATTTCTGCCGTTCGATTAGGGATTTTTTATGATATTTCATTCACTTGCAAATAAGGCAACTATCTCCGACAGGTGTCGGATGCGACCTGAACTTATTATTTATTTTTTCTGTAGATTACGGTTGTTTGTATTATTTGAAACCATTGTTCCACTGATACACTGTTTATTAGTGAGTATTATGGTACATTAGATATTGCCCCGATACCTAACCTAGAAGCCACAGGTTATGTTGTTTGTAAATATGCTCCCTTGTGTACCTTTGACCAAAATAATGTAGTGTGCCTCAGAGCACTAATAACAGGTACATAATGTTAAATATTTTTCATTTTTTAGGTCCTGTTGCCACCAAGTAACGTAGGAAAGACTAGAAACCCCATTAATCCTGAGTCACTGAAAACTTTAACAGAATCTGTGGCTGCATCCTCTCACAAACGAATTTTAACTCCAGAGGCCTGCAAGATTTTCGATGTAAAATTTGTTACTGTTAGAAATCTTACTGCTTTCAAAGCCTCAGGCGAAGAACATTTTGAATACAGAGTGAAATACGATATCTAAAAAAAGTGTTCAATGAAGAAGAAGCAATTAAATTAGCTCATTTAATTACTACTATTGCTACAATGAGCTATTGTATAACAAAAAATGGAGTTCGTGAATTTTAAGTTTGCTGTTGCTAACAATAGAAATTATTCTCCTAACTGGAAGGAAAATAAACGTTGCTGGCCAAGAGTGGATGAGACTGTTTATCGGATGACTTTTTGAAGTCGTGACAAGTAGAAATCCGGAATAGACTAATCTGTATCATGCAACTAATTTAATCACAGTAATGAGAGTAAAGTTTTTGATAATCTGGAAGATGTTTGCGTCATTTCCCCTGGAAAATATTTAAATCAGGATGAAACTCTGATCAAAACAGTTAAATAATATATCACCAAAAACAGGTTGGCAGTATCACATCAGCTGAAGGGTGGCAGTTGGTAACATTATCTGCATTTGTAAGTGGTATTGGGAACCATATACCTCTGATGATGGTATTTCCCCGAAAAAAAAAATAAATAAAGAATTTTATGAGCAAGGTGACACAACCTGGAACAAGTGTGGCTCGCCCTTGTGGGTGGTCTTATGATAACGTATATTTTAAGTTTATGGAACACTTCCCATTACACAATAAACTAACCAAGGAAGAACGAGTCCTCCTCATAAAAGACAACCACGAGTCTCATCTCTCTATGTAAACTTTGGATTTAACCTCTCAAGCAGAGGTAGTGATTTAACCTTTCCGCCTCAACTTCACACGAGCTACTACCACTTGATATTTCTGTCTACTTCCCCTTTAAAGCACATTACAACCAAGGAGTTGAAGCTTGGCTCCTCAACAATCCTGGGAAATAGTTTTTTTTATATAGTATCGCGGTAATTGTTTGGAAGGCATAATCACGCGCTTTTATAACTGGTAGCATAACTACCACCTTCAGAAAATCTGTGATTTATCCTCTAGACAGAGGTGTTTTAAGTGAGGATGATGTTTTAGCTGCCTACATAACATATCGTGCTGCTTCAACAGAGCTTAGAATTCACGTTGAAGTGTATCCTCTTCCGCTCAAGCCTCTGCAGAAAGGTCCAATGCTCATCCTAGCTGCTTGGAGGAAAGAAGAGGAGAGCAATCACCATTTGCAGCTGTCTCTTCAACCCAATTAAGTGTGATAATCTTAGATAATTAGCATTCTGGGTCAAGAAGATTGAATATTACTCTAACCCCAGATGATATGCAGCCTCTCAGAACATAGGCCTATGAAAGGGGAGAATGATCACGGAGATCAAAAATAGTAAGTACATCCCTAAGGAAGGGGAAATCCGGAAACCAAAAGAAATTAGAAAAAGGAGAGTCCAAAGAATACATTCTTGTAGAAATATCAACAGAAATAAAGATACAAAAGTCAAGAAACTGAGCTAGACTGCCTGTTATCGTCGACGAGGTCAAATTTTTTGCTTTAGTTTTTTGTGCACATGCCCTTTCTGATGCCAAGCATATTGTACCTGTTGCCTGGTCGTACTAAGTACTAACGGGGCAGGCGAAGTGCTGCCATCTGTGTGTGGCGAGTGTCTTGTCGTTTGTGTAGTTTATGCTCTGGAGACTGGGGACCGTCTGGTATTCGCCTTGAAGGCTGCCTCGTGCCCGGCGCCGTTGTGCCTCCCTAATCCAGTGTGCGACGTCTGAGCCACGGGGTAAATAACCAATCACACTGAGTAAATATTAATATTTGTTAATTGCAACATTAATTGTTCAGTGATTTTGTACTTAAAAAATTTGCGATAAGAAAATCAGAAAACGGAAAACTTGATGCGTGTGGAAATTGCCATCGTCCTTCCAAACACTCCATCACAATTAAACTGAAGTAGGAAATAAATTAAATATGAGCTGAATGTTTGAGCCAATTTGGAGTGGTTATTGTATTTTGGTTCTCTTACATGTTAGTTATATCTTGTTTAGAATTTTCTGTATTTCTGGCCAATATGCTGTGTTTGACTGTTATTGCATGTTTGTCTGTATTCCAGAGTTGTAGAATTTATTAACTTGCGTGATTTTTGTTTTCTGCAACTAAGGGTCTATTTTAATTATATTTCTTAAAAAAAAATCTTGAATTTTTAAAAATATTTGCAATAGCGTGTGTGTATTTGCTAATACACTGTATTTAGTTTCCAGTGCGGTGTGTCATTTGATGTTGGAATTGTGGTTAATATATTATGTGTTGTTTTCTTTATTTGCCTAATAGTTTTATCATTCGTCCAATATACACTTAGTTTCTATAAACAAGGCATTAGAGTGATGAGGGGATGTACGAGAGAAGTCAAGGAATTGGGTTACAAAACTTTGGTCAGACCATTGCTCGAATATGGTAGTGTAGTATGGGACCCTCATTTTACGTATCAAATACAGGAGTTGGAGAGGGTGCAAAGAAGGGCTGCTAGATTTGTTTCTGGAAATTATCGCAGAATGCAATCAGTGACAGATATGATAAAGGAGCTGGAATGGGATTCATTGCAAGACAGGAGGAGGATGAGGAGGGTCATGGGAGTGTACAGGGCATATACTGGCGATGAGGCATGGAAAGATATTGCAATAGGTATGAAAAGTAGTGTCATGGAAGGGAAAAGATGACCATGACCACAAGCTGGCACTCGATTTCAGGCACAAGGGTGTGGGAAGATTTTCTTTTTTAGGTAAGGGTGTCAGGGATTGGAATAAGTTACCAAGAGAAATGATGAATAATTTACCGAAAACTTTGAAGGAATTTAAAGATAAAATTTGTAGAGGGCAAATGTAGGTAGGTGCAGGATAGGGGGAAGATGGGTGTGTAGGGAAATTGCCACCGGAGCCTGTGCTCCATTGCAAATAAATTAAATTAAATTGAATTAAATTATTTCTCTAATAGTGGTCATTTGACTATATTCACATCATCTGCAATTGTAATATATGATACGAAACATCTAGTTAAGTAACTTTGTTTTATTAATAAGGATTTATTTGGAAAAGTAAAATTACCATATATACCATTGCAATTAAAAAAATTAAATTAAGATCTGAATATTTTTCTCTTCAGCGGACATTAGTTATATTAACGTAACTGTGAATGTAATGTTTCCTCTCTGACACGCAGTATCTTTGTATTGATACCGTTAGCTATCAGCTGTGTGTGTGTTGTACGTGGTGTTTGCTGTGACTTTTCAGTGATACTGCGTATTACTCTGTCAACACGACAGGAGGAGGCGATATGGAGACAATAATTACTCTCCGTACTAAACAAGAGGTAGGTTTTCTAACTTTTACGAGTTTACGGAATCGTACAGACGGTACAGTACATGCATTGCTGATTGCTGCTTCACAACAACATGGCCGTCTCTTTCATTCGCCTCGTGCTTACTAGTCTGTTGGCCTTGTGGTTGATGTACTGTATTGAGTGAGCACATTTTACTCATTAACCCGTATAACTGGAATCGGGTGTTTTACGCCGTATGTCGTGTTCCTTCATATGTAACGTAGAAACAAATTCCTTTCCATAAGCTATGTGTCTTCGAACCAGTTTACAGTGTTGATTTTTTTTCCCCAACAGAAGGCTACTTTTTCACTGTAATAAATAAACGCAGAAATCTTTAAAGTAATGTTGGTGGAACAAAGCTTTATTTCTTAAGTTTTAAGCAACACATTTACTTTTTGTGTTGGTTTTAAGGGCACTCAAATCGTTCACTTGAATCCTATTTACTGTGTTTGTGTTGTCCCGAGATTTCTATCACGTTTTGTTACTTATGTTAGTTTGACTAACAGTATGTTATAAATGACACAAGCTTTTGAGATCGACCAGTGTCTGCTTGTCTGATCATTATTTTTTTCTTGCGTGTCTTTCCTCCTCTTTTACTTGAGATTAGCTAGGTGTGTAGTTCTGTCGGTGTTTACATAATATACTGGCCCTGACTTAGAGGCTGTTGTGAAAATTTACGAAAAGTAGAAAAAGAAAATAAATTATTCCTGAACATGTGTGTTGTGATTAGTAATTTCACATTAGTTAGTATCTTCACATTGCTTACATCAAGTGCCAGCTCAAGTGTAATGACAGATAGTTTATATTTGTGCCTTTTGGAAGAAGTATGTTTGGGTAATATCTAGATCGCGTACCGCTGCAACCACTTACCGCCTCGCGATGTAAACACTTCCCAATGACGTCACTTTGTTTCCGTGTGTGACGTGTTCAGCCTTCGATCGATTTGAGAATACACGTTAGGCCATAGAACGTAACCAACAGTAACAATAATAATAAAAAAATATTGATTGAAAAAGTTAAAGAAAATTACTACCTGCACATTAATAATATTAAAATATATACAACATTCCAAACTGGTAATTGATATCGTTCATTAGCGTTAACGTTATTAGTCACAATTCAATTGATTTGTATTTGATTCCGTTCTTCTATATTTCCTTGCGTGGCTGAAATTGCTTTAAAATCATTAATACGAAATAAAATATTTATAAAAACAAGATTTCGTTTGGGTTTTGGTTGAAATGCAGCCTGAATCATACTAACAGGATAGATATGATTTGGAAAATTGGTTTCAGCAATATCGTGTGCGACGGTTACGTTTCACTATGGTCCAGGCTGCATCAAGATGTAAACAGCGATAGATACGACTTAGAAATTAGGTATCCGCAATAAGGTGTTTGATAGTTACGTTTCAG